>JAGFZM010002293.1:206998-232070 GCA_017657215.1 Limnothrissa miodon
GTGTGTGTGTGTGTGTGTGTGTGTGTGTGTGTTGGGGTGGTTGTGGTTCTAACAGTGCCCTCTAATCGAACTATGTTCGATTTGACTAATTCACAGCACTTTTAGACTATACCTATTTAGACTATACCTATCAATTTGCCAATACAACAGCAACTCAGCAACTACCGTATAACTGATGTGTAGTTTTTTGCCCGTTAAACAAACAAACAAACACAATTATCAGTAGGCTATAAAAAAAGCAGTCATACAAACTTCACTGACATAACCCCAACACAAAACGTCCGAATCAACTTTCACCAGATGCCTTTAGCGGAAAGGCTTTCTAGTGCATCCCGACGGGGTAATTACCCATACCAAATCCAGGGGTGTTGAGAGGCTATAATTGCGCGACCCCTTCACAGCGTTGTTTGAACGGCAAACATTGTCATGGGAATCCTTGCCTAAATTAATCCCGAGAATGACAAACGCTTTAATCCTCTTTGACAAGCCTGTCCATCGTGGCGCGTGGTTACACTCATCAATCGGTCCGTCAAGCGGAACTACGACGGCATTGTTTTGTATCTCCTTTGGGGTGCGCCAAGTTTCGTATACGAGTCTCAGCGCTCAAGACTTCCCCGCTCCTCCGCACTACCGCCCACACGCAGATGCACGAATGTCTCTAGTCCAAGCGCGCTCATCTGCTGCGCTCGCACTTTAGAGCAACAGCTGACAGAAGCGTTTGTTTCAGTTTACAGTACTTCACACTTGTTCAGTCTGTTAAAATTCAGTCCCACACATAGAAAACGTATTGTCATGGGAATATAGAAAGAGCCAAAATCGGTCTAAATATAGATGAAGTAGATCTTTGTACAGCAGACAAGAGAACCAATGCAATCTAAACTGTATTACTTATGGGGTTGATATAGTTAAGATTAAACATATTTTACGTAGGTCTAATTGAGGTTTTCGGGCAGACGTTTGATGTAGTTGGTCATTTTTTCATCAAATTGCAGTAACTTTATACAACTACCTGCAATCTAACTGTGCATGCCATTTACTTATTGAGTGATATCTCGCGTTGAGTGTTTGCATATCCGACAAAGACAAGCAGGAACGCGTTTGTTGAAAGTTGAGCAACGACTTTCACAACGGGGAAAGAAAGCGTCCCCTTTACCAACATTATGCATCCAATCTGGAAAGGAAACTTTTGCCGTCTGCAAGGCGCAACCCCGTCTTTGCTGCTCCAACGGATTGTCATCTGTCCTCAAAACAATTTTAGCATAGTAATATTCCTCTTCGAATTGCCGACATTCCACATATGAGGACAATCAATATTAAATCCAATTTGAAGTGTGTATGCCAACGTAGCATCCGAAAGTCATGGGGGGACGCCACCAGCTGAGTCCGAGCTGAGCCGCTTCCAAGTCGGGCACAACAAATCCATCCTTTCGCTCGGCATCCAACAGTGGGACACGATTTGTTTCATAAGTGCATGCTGTATTCCATTAAAGACAATCTTCCAGATATCCAAAGTTTGTGGAAAGTGCACGCAAAAGTGAGAGATGTAATCCATTTGTATCATGTAAATCCATGGAGGAAATAAATGAGCGAGAATAAAAAAAAACTAAAACTGCCTAAAACAAGTTTGAATAACTATATTAATATGAAAAGTGTTGTATTGCTACACATTATCTTTATTTTAATGCAGTCATAATAATTTTAAATCTATCATCTAATGTTAAATTTAATTTAAATGTTAATTCAACTTGTCATATACATTTAAATTGACAAAGTGCAAAGTTTAGAGTTATTAGTTAACTAATACAATACCTTTTGAAACTCCTTTGCTTGTGCCCTTTGATTAAAAAAAACTCCTAATTGCATTCAATAGTCCATACAAAAGTACTCCAGTTGGTGTAGTTAAGGGTCCTGGCTTTTTGTTGCAGTGGTAATCCTCTAGCCTCTACAGTTGAGAGCAAGCATATGTGCGCCCCTCCGTCTGTGTCCACGGCCGCTCGAACAAATGCTTCTCAGCTACAGCGACCTGTAATTGATTCAATGTTACAGTCCATCCTTCCCAAAGAACTAATCATCTGGCTCAAAGTAAATAACTTTCAGGAAATGACCCCCTCCTCCCTCTCTACTTCTAGTGCTACTTTCAAAATAAAAGCCCCAACCCAAATGTGAGATGCGAATCGGGCGTCAGATTTCTCGGTGCTCTGCGCTTAGGAAGGAGGCGCGTGAGATGGTAAGGCAGGGGGAGGACGAAAAAAGCCATATGTTTTCCGTAAGTGTGAAGGGAAAGGGTTCATTTTAAAAGGAGTGCTTTTTAAAGACAGTTAAACAAAGTTACCTACTGAGAAGTTGGATAAAATGCAGTCCTAGATTATTCTGCGAATTCAGGATATTCGACGAACCAAATCAGATTACGTCTTTAAGTAACTTTTCATAAAAGTAACAAACTTATATACGGACGGCATAATTTATTAAACGGAATAATTAAAGTAAACGAATGCTTTAGTGATGTACGGTGGCTGTATGTTCATCTACAAGCGTTTATGTCATGTCTGCAAGGAACTGACGCAGGGGGCGCTCTAACATCATAAACAGACGAGCTTTCATGTTGAGCCGAACTTCTCACAACTTTTGACTACAGTTCACAGTCGACGCTCTTTTACTGCGTGTTGTGGAACGTAGCAATATGGGTCGTTGATTTGAGTACATTTTAGAGTAAACATTATTTATCTGTACGGTATAGTACAAAAACAGAAGGAAAATATTGCATTGTTAGGATATAATTAACGACTCTGAGTTCGCAGAGTAACATATTATGTTTAATGATAGGGATCCCTGGGGCAGAACACCCCCAACTGCTCACCACCCCCTGCAGACCCCAACCCCCAATCCCACCCTCCCCGACCTGCTCGCCCCGCAGCGCTCTCGCATATCTCCAGCCGCTTGACCCGATTGCTTCCACATGTTCATCTCACCGAAGCGCACAAAAGAGCAGTGTCCCTTGTTCTCCCAACAAAAGACTCTAATCTTTGTACCCAATCTTAGTCAACCTTTTTTCAACGGACCTTTGAGATACCTGAAGGATTTACTCGGCACATTAAATTGATGTGGTTTAAAATCGTTATTAAAGATGCAATGTATAATTTTAGTTTTCTCTCTCTCTCTTCTGGGTGAGACGCGTTATTAAAGATGCAATGTATAATTTTAGTTTTCTCTCTCTCTCTTCTGGGTGAGAATGTCTTCTAAATGTCTGAAATATTAACTCCCTTCTGCTTTTGGGTTTTTAACGTAGGCTTCCATTCATACTTGTACGTGTAGTTTAATTGATGTGTTGTGCACTATCCAGAATTAGTAGAAAGCTGGTTGATTCTTCCACCCACTCGCCCCCCCCCCCCCCCACCCCCCACACACTCACCCACACACCACCCACCCACACACACAGCGCACGCACTCACGTTTCATATCAATGTGTCTCCGTAATGTAACATTGACTTGTCCTAATGAGCATGAGAATTTAAGAAAAAAGGGAAATCAGTAGAATCTTAAGACATGGGGTTCGATTTTCCGATTGCTGTTCCTGCCAACGTGTGTTTTGCGTGTGCAAAATAATTCCACATGGGGGCGTGTGCCGTTGAAAGTTAACGTATTGAACGTGGCATAAATGTTAAAACACCATCATGGGAAGTTATAATGCATGGATGTCTTTCTTTCTTCCTCATACCTATAGGCCTATCATTAAACACAATTGCATCCATAAGACCCTTAACATGAAGCGGCGCAAGTAGAAATGTATCATTTATTGGACATGGCTACTGGTAAATCATAAATAGTCTGTAGGCCTACTGTGGAAAGAAAAATACCATGGAAGCTTGATTTCTTTGTGATCTAAAACAACTCTAGTTAAGTCTTGAAAGAACGTAGGCCTACTGAAACTTTTTCTGAAACTTTTTTGTGAATCTTTTCTTTCCTAATTTTGTAAACCTAAAAGCCAATGTCATGTCATTTCCTGTCATTTTGTAAAATAACTGATCAAAGATAGAACAAAGTACGAACACGGGGAAGCTTTGAAAATGTTTATAATATAAGATCCGCCGGTCTTTTTACTTAACCATTATTTTACCTATGAAACCCTTGGATCATGCACGGCGTAGACTAGGCATACTAAGCACATTTCGACGGAAGTCGGCAAAGTCAGCTTATCAGACCTAAAATTGGCCGCTGTTATTTTTTGCTTTGGAATTAAACTTTGAACTAGCCCTGTCGAAACCACAGAGTAAAATGACTGGTTTGTTTGGTCAGTCATGGCGCAGTCCTGCCCCCGCCCTTGAGTGCTGTCCAGCGTTCTGAAGTGACATCTTCGTCTCCACTGACAAGCTGGCAATGCAACCTCATCTCAAATGCTTAGTAGCAAACCATTTGAAATGATCTGCACCCTTCATGAATATGTCACCCTGAGACCATAAACCATTTAGAAACATTTTAATGCCCCCCAGAAACCAAAGGCCCAGGCATATTTACAGATTTATTCATTCATAAGCTACCATCTTGTAGGCTATTTAACCATGACAGACCAAAAGAACTTCAGGGTTGTGTTGATTTCCTGTTGACGTGTTGCCAGGCGACAAGAATTTGCACAACTTCAGCGTAGGTGAGGAGGGTGATTTCATTGTTTGCTCAAATCCTAGTAGGGGGCAAAAGTCATAGCGGTGTTGGATAGTTTCCACCTTATTTCCTCGTATTCAAAACAGGACATATAGTTATAGTCTAGGCCTACTAGTGCAGTATAGTAAATTGTATGTATACACCTCACAATGTCTTTGCAAACTGATCTATAGGCCTAGGCCTAGGCTACTGAAAACAAAATTCTTTGTTAAAAGAATTGATGTGAATCTCAATTGTTACTGTGTTGGCCTAGTGCCTCACCTACACCCACTGAATAAATAGTTTATAGAAGTCCTCGTCATGCATAACACAATTGTGTGTAGCCTATGCGTGCGAAGGAATGAAGACGTGGATTTTCAATGGTTTGCCTTGTGTGGACTGGCCTTCATGAAAAAGAATAGTTTCCGCTGAAATTGTTACTCAGGTGTTTTCATCACCGTAGGACTAAGCATATGGGTGATTAAGTTTACCTGGATTGGTTACTAGGAAATGTTCTGACTTTAACATTCAAAATGTTAAAATTGTTATGTATAAGTCAGAGCATTTTCTAGTATATACATAATTATATAGCATAGGGCATTTCCTAGTATATATAATAATTTATTTAAGATAGATGAAATGTAGACTTCTTAAAAGATTGGCACTAGTAGCCCAGTTTAACCTCATATAAATCTTTACTATTGCTTTCTGCTGTTGATCTAATCATATCTCAAGGAAAGTATCTATATTTCCTTGAAGCCAAATACACAAATATGTTTGCATCTGGAGGATAAAGTCCTTTACAGCGTCATTGTTATGTAGGCTAGCAGAAATTGTAGCCTATATATCTACTGACTAAATAAGTACCAGATTTGGTAGCAATTGGATAAAAGTGACCCTCAAAAACACATATTCGAATAAAGTACTACATGCCATTGTAATGCATGAAACATGTCTGGTGGTCAAAACTTAATGGTTTAGATATTACCTTCACTTATCATTGTCTATTCTTTGGTAATTATTTGTATGTATATGTCCCTGTACATGAATATCTGATAGCTCATAAATCATTAATGAAAAAGATTCACTTCTACTGAATTTCAGTGTCTTTACATTGGTTTTCACCTGGAAAGAGTGAATAATTGAACTCTCATGTTATTCAGGTAACATTCCATCATTTTCTATATTGTTATCAGACATTAAGGTCCTTCATAGTTGAATTCAAATTGGAATCCAAACACACGTTGAAACACAGAACATCCCTAGAGATATCACAGAAAGTTGAAGAAACAAAATACCAAGACAACAGATTGACCAGGAGGAACCTTATTATATGCATTTTCAATTCAAATATAAATAGAATTTTTACTTTTTCTTGACTGATTGACTTCTTGATTTTATGCCTACATTGTGACATGTCTATTATGTCTATTGTTTTTAAGTGCCAAAATAATCACCAGAAAGGTGCAAAAGGTTGGAGCCAAGGCCAAATGCAAGTTTCAGATGCAGTGGAGGCATATGTTCAAGCAGGAGTAAAGTTTTTCTTCTGTAAACATGCTTTAATAACTATCTCAAAATGGGTATGTAATGGGCCCTTACTTAAAAATGGCGATATAATAAGGGCACAGTCATTCCCTAACATGCCTTTGAGATTCTTTATGGGACATTAATTTAGTGAAACATGCTATATCAGATGTTTTCAGCGTTCAAGAATTAGAGACTTCAAAATAAATTACCTGGATCACTACTGAAGAAATAGTGATTAAAACGGAAACTAACCTAAATTAATAATACATGGCTATGGAAAAGCAGTGGGCCATAGAGTTCTTGTTGGAACCTCCTGCAGCAAGTTATCCACATATTTGCTGCTATATTCAAAATTGTAAACTTGTGAATTACTTCGAACATACAAGCACTGTAGCGATAAATTATTGTTTCAATGTTTGACTATCCCATGGTACAAAAACTCCAGTTTGTCTAAAAAAAAACTAGATAAAAATCAACTAGATGCAGTTTGTTCTTGCTTCTGATCGGGGGCCCTGTTTTCCGGGTCTCGCTTCTTTGTTTCTTCCTTTTTCCATTTCATTCGCCGATTCTGGAACCAAATTTTGATGTGCCGCTCTGTGAGGTTTAGTGTGGTAGCCAGTTCGTACCTGCGGGGTCGTGAGATGTATTTATTAAAAAGGAACTCCTTTTCTAGTTCCAAAAGCTGAGCACGACTGTAGGCTGTTCGGCTTCTCTTGTGTTCGTCTGGGTCATCGGGGATTCCTCCTAAGGGAAAAAATAGCTTAGATATGCTTATATTACAAATGTATTTATGCTTATATTACAAATGCATTTTTCCTTGAGGTTAGAGGAATGCCTCATGTCATGAAACTTAAGAGACAGGGAGCACCTGGCCTATCTGGAGCATGTTAGCAACTAACTGGATTTTTAGTGTCAAACTGATTGCCATCTGACCTTGTACAGGTGAAAGATGCGGATGGGACCTCGATGTTCTCATCCATGGATAAGCGAACTGTCCACCGGGTTCAGTAGGTTGATCTTGCCGAGGTATCTGCTGGAAGTCATCCACAACTCTTTCTTTCTCTGCCAGGTACGCATGGGTGTGTGTTTGCTCGGGGAAGGTATGTTGGCAAGGTGGCAGGTCGTAAGGCACCAAGTCTCCTTTCCCTCGTTCTTCGAATGGGGCATATGAAGACAATGGCACCTGCTCACTGTTGCGAGAATAGCGACAGGCAGGTGGATTCTGCGGGTATTCCTCAGGTGTCTGTGCTGAAAAGCTATCGCCGTAATAAATATCCAGGGTGTCCATGTTGTAAATATATGTAGCCCTTGACTTCGTCCATACGATAGCTGAACTGTTTGCTCGACACCTGAGCAAAACACCTGCCCGCCCGTGGTTCACCTGAAGGCAGTCACGTGGTCGACGCACTGCACATAATAGGCTATTTATTTATGATCTTTGCATGTCAAGGATTCATATTTGGAAAGCACTACTTTTGTCATTTATAACGGCGGGGTGTCATTGTTTGTTTCATGTAGCCATGATATGGCTAACCTCGTGAGATCTGTTGTATTTCTTGTTTCTGTAGATGGCTGACTTCTCAGCGTTTTTCCTGTGGGAGTACTAAGTGTACTTCTGTCTCCTGTTGTTATCGAAGCTGTCAACTAAAGGGGCATAAGATTGATTACCGGTGTATATACAAACCTGTCACGCCAACGGCCACGTAAAGAAAGCCTATCAGTGCCCTTCAAGTAGGCTATTGATCTGTTGTTAAAAGATTAACTGATTGTATTTAGGCTATTTATTTCACTCTATCTTTCCTAACGTTTTTTTAAATATATATAGCCTTTATTTTTTCATATGGCAATACTACTCGGTGTTTAAGTTTTGCATTGATATTTTTATTATTAGACTATTTAAAATGTGACATAATGGAATACATTATTATCAAATAATTTACCAAAACTATTCTTTGGTAACACATTCATGAATAATCATAATCCCTTGCTGTACAATGTGACAAAACATTGCTCCATTTAAACTTTTTGGAACCGCTATACATATTAATTTGGTTGAAACATAAAACCTGCTTGATGATATAGGAGGCACGCTCATGGGTCCTACAAAAGGGTGCCTTTATAAAGTGGCTGACAAGTATTAGAATGGGCCCATTCTGAAGAGCGCGACAAAAGCGCGCTGGACATATTGTTTGGTGACCGAGTTCCCACTAAATTAAGTCACCAAAGACAGCTTTGATGGGACACGTGTCCAGAATTTCATTTTGGCAAACTCTGCTAGAGTTTAGTTCAGTGAGGCTCTCGCAGTGCCACTGGCTTTGGCATTCCCAAAGGATTCAGCACTTCTAAAAAAAGCTCACAGCTCCGGATGAGAGGAGTGTCACATTAAGCGCACAGTCCATCATTGTACTTGCAGATTCACGCTCTAAATAAGTGGAGGTCTCCACCACTAAAGACAAAACGGGTTCCAGGGGGCATTCATCCTGAAGTTTCCTCCTTCTCCTCCCAGCGACTCGGCAGCTGCACCGGTTTGAAAAGAACTATTAATTGTCCTTTCTTGCACGTAATTGTTTGATTTGAATAGGGCACTGTCTTTGGAGAAGTGAGTCCGTCTAGATTGTACCTGTTTAGTATCTAGTAGTTAGAGTCGGTTACTCTTCAAACGTTGTTCGAGAGGGCCATGTCTAGTTATCTCACATTTTTCCTGCACAAAAAGTGCTGGAGAAGCCATGCACGGTCACATTTAACGATGCGTTGATAGGGTGTTTAAAATCGTAAATTACATAAAAAGAGGTTGTGTGTGTGTGTGTGTGTGAAAGGAGTTTGCTTGTGTAAAAAAGGTGTGTGTGTGTGTGTGTGTACGTGTGCGTGTGCGTGTGCGTGTTCGTGTTCGTGTTTGGGTGGGCTGTTAAGTGAAAGAGAAGGGAGACGGTTCCAGACATAAAGCTCGACAAGCCACGGGCTTGTCAATATTTAGTAGGCTATTATGTGTTCAAAATAATTTTTCTGCTCAGTTCAGTACAGTAAGATCATGTAAGAGAATTTGTATTGTTAGACCCTCTTCATTGCGCTTCTAGATCCGTCCCTAAATGCGCACCAAGCATGATGTAAACCCATTTTGTGGACATAATGTTGTTTGACTACACTTCTTTAGGTCTTTAGGCTATTGAAAAAATAGTATTTCAAACGTTTCCAAAACGATTTCAATTTATTATTATTATTATTATTATTATTATTGTTATTATTGTTAGTAGTAATACTAGTGGTAGTTGCCCATTAGTCGTGGGTTGGCGAGTTCACTGCCTAACTAAGATTACTGAAGCATGCCCTATAAGTGACAGTTCGAGGTCAAAACTTTTCGATTTGAAAAGGCATTCGCAAAATGCTGTAAACTCCCATTGTTAACAACAGTCATTCACTCACACACCTGCGAGGGGTTGAGTTCTAATTCGATTAATAAGAAATTCAATATATATTCATTAGGTGGCTTTCCCTCTATAATATATGATCGCCAGAAGAACATGAATAGGGCCCGTTTATTGTGGGCTGAATGGGCCTGCGTGGGACCAAAACTTCACCTGCTTCCCTTCTCAATTAGGAATGTATCCCAAACTCGGATGGAAAACGAGTTAAATTAACCGTTTGCTAATTTCCTATCGCCCCTCCTATGTAATCCCTTCATTTTCAGCTTGCCCCTTCAATTTAGCAGAAGTTGAAAGGTTCAAATAGGGCTTAATGAAACAGTGACTAAATCGGTCTGTGGCGCACCGAGGAACCCTGGAGCGGTTTGCTGAAAGGCCTGGAAGGCTGCAGCCGTCGGGGGTCCGCCAGTTAAATGCGTGTCTCAGGCAGGACAATCTAACCTGTCACAGCCTTTGCCCAACTCTATATAGCCTTTTTCTGTGGTTTTGAAGGAATTGCTACATAATCAGTCCTTGTGGGACAGAAACCGCAATTAAACTCCTTTTGGGTTAACGTAACACAGAGAGCACAAAGATCTCTTCAAACACCTCCAAAAAATATTGTCTTATAGAAACGCTTTCTACACTTGGTTGTTTGGGAACTTTTGTGTAAGTTTAATACGGGATTATTTTTTTTACAACACCTCATATAGGCCTATTTCTAAATTCCAATCGACCCTGCATTTATATTACAAATTGATTAATTTCGCATTACTGGAATTTAACCCCCGATTATGGCCTATACTTTGTTAGGAGCGTGTTATCTGTAACAACAGATAACGATTCATTTTATAGTCAATAAAACAATTTATGAAGATGGGGTGGGGTTGGGGGTATAGTTGTCAGCTATAGAGTCTTTGGTTGTTAGACTGACTTTTATGTGTGGATGAAAACCCAATAATTATGTAAGTTTATTGTACCACACACATCGTTCCACTCTGCTGCACATTTCAGTGCGCTCAAAGTAATTATCATAGAGAACTTCAAATATAAAGTAAACGTATATGATACAGTATACATAGTTTTACAAAGAAACTCGGCAGTTAGGCAGCTCCAGTGATTGTTAAGTTCTTAAGTCATGTTGTTAATATGGCGATGCTGATTTTGCTAATCCTTTCTCGTCATTTTATTTGAAAACAATACTTAGAAATACCGCATCTTGCCAGAGAGACATGGTAAGCCGAAAAATGTTTTCAGAGTTTTAGACTTGCAGCAAAGTTCATTAACGAGGTTACGTCCTCCCTTGGCTTCTGAATCCTTTATCAAGCTGTCACCTCCTCACAAGCGGACACAATGATGGTGCAGACTTGCTCTTCGCTCTCACCGCCCGATGCCATGGGCAGTGCCAACCCCCTCTTGAAAACAGATTTAAATTGTCAAGAAGCAATTTATCTCTTTTTTCGTAGTCGTGAACCATAGTTTTTTTAAATGATAAGATATGTTTTTATTTTTGTCTATTAAGAAGCTTAATATCTGATCTGATGAACATGTTGGTTAACTTAAATTGTGTCCAGTTACTATGTTTTTTAATGTCCTTGAATTAAAATTATCCCTCAAAAGAAAGCAAGAATCTGTCGACCAAAATCGGTTTTACATGAAAATGGGACTTTAAAAGGTTGAAATTTGAAGAGCGATTGAAAGTTTGGAAACACTTTATTTAAATAAATACAAATATACACATTTTACATACAACATCAACTCCAGGCAAAATACTCACAGTTGTTCAGTTATCTACAGCACAGTTTGGATCACTGCACAATATTCACACAGTGAAGGGTGCTTTGTTTGTTTGCTGCTGCAACATCGTCTAGTAGGCTACACAGCAGACTGATGGGGTGTAAACACTGAAAATATGATTATATTATATTACATTGTATTATTAGGCCAGTTTGATACATTGACATCACAGTATGTTTAAAATAAACAGGTATTCACAGTTTTCTTTCTGATGGGCTTGACATAAGTGACGTCAAGGAATGTAATGAAAGTATGTCACTGCAGGTACAAACGACCCAGTAATAACTTTCTGCAATAACTTTTGAGTGAAAAGTGTCCGTTCGTAGAGGATTTGATGGATCCACACTAAGTGCTAATAAAAGCGTAAATATCTGTTTTGTCCTTCTTTTATCACTCTTAAATGGGTGAAATTTCCTTTTCCTCTGTTGCTGATGCTGGCGATAGCGACTCTTCATCCTCTGACCTCGGATAGTGTGTGTGGCCGCCCGCGCACTTACATCCGGCGTGTAAGCTCCTCTGCGTGCCTTTGCCCTCCTTTTTGTGTTTTACGCGGCGGTTCTGAAACCAGATCTTCACCTGTTTCTCAGAAAGGTTCAAGTATGTGGCGATTTCTATTCGTCGCAGTCGCGAGAGGTACATATTGGAGGAGAACTCCCTCTCCAGTTCCAGAAGTTGTGTGCTGGTAAATGCTGTGCGCATCCTCTTGCCGTTCTGGATATGTGTATTTTCAGAGGCGCCTGTGAAAAAGACAAGTGTAACAGCATTTTAGATCCACGTTAAGTTTGCCGAGACTGCTGAAGAATAATATCCTAGAATGTGAAGATTCGTATTTTATGCACGGATAACAACCACCGAGCAGGTATAGGACATATTAATTCAATGTGTTATTTCCCTAGACAGCAACTTCAGACTGTTTTATCTTACGTATTTCCATTTATTGCTACTACACATTATAACCAGCTAAAACATTATTTTCTCCGGAGAGCCAGAACTGTAGAGGTGTTCTTACCTAGTGAGAGGCAATGGTATCTCCGTGGGTCGGTGACGCTGTACGTCGTGGGCGTGCAGACAGGTGCGTGTCCTGGGTGGGCCAGTGCCGGACTCTGTTGGTGTGCCATTCTCTGACAGTATTGCGCTTCTCCCCCGGGGAATTGACCCTTCAGCAGTGGAATGCCTCCCCGGGACGAGTGGATATGCGAGGTTACACATAGTGGACAGACGCAAAATGTGCCGCTCTTCCGAGATGGGCACATAGGTGCCGTTACGCCCATCATACTCGGGGAGTGCACGCTGATGGGGATGAGGAAGTCCTGTCCTGCATGCTCGCTCAATGGTGCGGGTCGCGCAGTGTCCTTAATGATCAAAGAGTCCACATAGAAGGATCTCGACATGGTTCTTAGTTGCCAGTTGCAGGTAACGGCTGTTTGTTTGCTTTATCCGGGACGTGCTGCGCTTGGTCGAAAGCAGTAATCAACTCTGGAGCCCTTGGGAGATTGCAAGGTGCTTAAGTTTGATGGTCCAACAAAAGAGACCCTGGAGAGGCCCAGCCCCAAACGTCACCCACGTGCGCACCAGACTACGGGGGCTTTAGTACTGGCGGTGACCCGAGCCACGTGATGCCCCCGAAAGCTACCAATCAAAACTTGCTCGTTTACTCAAGATAGAGTCCTAGATACCCTTTCTTCAACAAAACCAGTTGTACAATGTAATTATTAATGGACGTCATGAAAACTCCATTAAATCCCGAATTGGACGTGCGTGTCAGCCACTGTTTGCACCTGCTATGGCATTGCCCAATATTTAGTGCAAGACCTTTCTCCATAATATAACTTTTAAACCAAGATCAAACATGGAGCAAGTATATATACAAGTTTCGCTTTAGCCTCAATTTTTTGGAAAACGACTGTAATTTGGTTTATCTAATCACTTTGTCACCTCCATATAATCTTACAGGTTGATCATTAGAATATGAGTTATTTTCTCTGCCACCGTAGGTAGATTTCCAGGGAAACATATTTTATTATCTCCTTGACAGTATTGTTTTTTTTGTTGTTGTGTTTTTTTTTTACTGGAATTAATGTGGCAACGTTTCACACGTTGTGTTTATTTTCATTATTGATATTAACCTTATTGGCACTCTCTCTCTCTCTCTCTCTCTCTCTCTCACACACACACACACACACACACACACACGCGTGCGCGCGCGCACACGCACAGTTATGCCTAAGTAACACAGTATACCAAGCAATAATCAGGCCTATCAATTATACTTCTATAATTTTATGTATTTGCACCGTTGTGCATCCTATTGCAATAAATACTGTCTAAATAATCAACTTTATAAATCCAAATATCAAACAGCCTGCCAAATATTGTTTTAAATGTACCTTTATATGTTAGATAAATCTTAAAGAACTGTGAAAATGCGATTTATGGTTGCTATTACGTTTGCAATGAAAACCCCCCTTCATCCCCTCCCTATGTCCATTTGGTCAAGATTCAGGTTTGCCAATTAAAGATTTATGAATTGCTGCCGAGTCTGGGTGCGGGCTATTTGATAGTGATTAGGATTCAATTAGAAAGTGTTTATTGTAGAGGTTTTTGCCGGGTAAACAGGCAGCTATTTCAGAAATGCGTTAATCCCTCATCTTGTGACAATAATTAGCGAGTTTGATCTCCAACCGGGGCAGCGGGGCTGGCTTTCACTTTCATCTGTGAGGTAACGCCTCTTATGTCCAGACAGAGCAGGTTGCGAGGGGGCCCTTTTAACTTTTAATATTTGAATAGGTCTTTTTGTTTTAACCCCTATACTAAATGCAGAGATAATATCATTATATTAGTGAATCCTTTATATTAGTCCTTCTATAGGCTCAACTCCACGGGCCAAATCCTTGGCCTTTTCTAGCCCAGTAGCACGGTAGAACAACCTACAAGATTAATGACAGCATGTGAAATCTATCTATGCCTTTCCTATTACATGTCTGCAGAGTGACATATAGACAAAGAGCTCACGGTATTTTGATATCAGTGTTGTCTGATTTGACTTTTGTACACCCTTTCTGGGGGCTCGAACTGTTTAATTTCATCAGCTCAGGTCGGTTTTGTTATTAAAAGCGATGGAATATGACTTTAAACTAAGCTAAATAGGTGCAAAAACAAACGCATCTGTCACGCTGCCTGTAATTGCTGTAATAAAGGGAATCTAGCGTATGACACGGGAGGCGCGCAAGGTTGTTATGGTACGGGGAATGATTTCAAACGAGGAGACACACAGAGAGAGAGAGAGAGAGAGAGATCAAACCAACAAACCAGGCGGAATGATATGAGGCGCGCGCCCACATCACACCGTCCCAGTTCCAATATTATTTTTTTCCATAATTCTGAGCGATAAAATTTCATTGTCTATTAAGTAATCCCACAAATGAGAACCTTTATGAGCCTATAATGAGCCCTAATTGCCAAGACTAGTCGAGCCACGTGGAAGGGTTTAGAAGGAATTAAAGCGTCGGGTACAGAGCACAGGCTGTTACCTAGCCATCACTTTCATAATTCAAGGGGAAAATTAGTCCATTTAAGGGAAAATCCTCTGATTCCCTTTATTCTGCTCGGAGGGACAGGGCTGCTGCTTTGTCCGCTTCGGTTAAAAAGCAAATGCAAGAAATGGGAACGTTGCAACTGTGTAAACTGTGTACGCCTTCTTTAGTTAAGAAAAAAAGTATCATGAAGATGTGTGCACTGTTGGGCTGTCGGCGTATTCGTATAGCCAAGCACCTCATTTGACATGTCTCAGTTTGGTCAAGGTATAGGAAATGCTCTATTGATACGGTGTCATTATATTGGTTTGATTGGGCAGTGGAAATCGCGCCCTTTCAATAAATGTGGATCAAATTGTTTACTATCTATCACTGTTGTCAAACCTCAAAGTCGGCCAAGACTGAGGGAGTAG
Organism: Limnothrissa miodon; assembly: GCA_017657215.1. Taxonomy (NCBI): domain Eukaryota; kingdom Metazoa; phylum Chordata; class Actinopteri; order Clupeiformes; family Clupeidae; genus Limnothrissa; species Limnothrissa miodon. The sequence goes on from JAGFZM010002293.1 coordinate 222,302, forward strand.
AATTAAATTGTGGTTTCTTCAAAGAGACAGAGGAAGAAAGAGGGAGAACGAGAAAGAGACTATGGCTTTCTGTCACTTAGAAGAACAAAACACACAACATCAACTTGCAAATGTGCTGAGCCAAAGCATCTTTTCCTTCTTTGAGTTCCATCCCATGCCATATTAAAGCGTGGAGAAGTCCATTAAGGCTTTGTAAAATGAGCGTCATTAACTTGTATCAACGCCCTTTTACAAAAGTTGCATTGTGGTGCATGGGGCCGGCCTGCGGCCCATCTTGGCTAATACAGTGGGCGATTTCCCCCCTTTATTAGTTACCAGGCAACACATCGTGAATACCAAAAACTGAAAAGAAACACTCGGGTCTTCAATATAGTCTTCAACAGCGATGGGAAAAAGGAACAATGATCCCGCAGACAACATAATGCCACGCAGTGACTTTTCATTGGCAATTATCTCGTTCATCTGAATAGCAGCTGCACAGCCTACTCTCCATTTCATCGTTTTAAAGAAAAAAGACGTGAGAAAGGGGCTGGGAGGTGGGGGCTTCCATGTTTGTGTCAAAATCTAATTTATGTCTTAATGAATAATTCGATTTTTATGTAAAGGAGATTTAGATACACAGAGAGCGAGAGAGAGCGAGAGAGAGAGGCGGAAGTCTTATCGACCTATTAACTAAATATTGTTGGCCTAATGCATTCATTCATTAACTGCCATATAGGCAGTCAATTAATTGCCATAGCACCATAAAGAAATGCAGTGCAGCAAAAGGCTTTGGTAATTTATACTAATAGGATTTTTTCAACGTATTTGTAGTATCCACTAGTGGCACGCCGACCATGTGATCAAATCGACACAGATCTCGTTTTCATGTTTTGCATTAGATAAGTAGGCCTATTCTTGAAATTGCATCCCACATTCTCCAAAATAATTTCATAATTTTGTTAATTTTGTCATAATATTGTTGTCGGTTCATAATGTACCTGTTTTGGGCAGGTATTTTACCCCCAAAAGTATGGTGGGCCCCACACAATTTATCCTGCTCTGCCAGCAACTTGCAATATTGCATTCATCACCCCGGCAATTTTGCCTCTGAATGTCCACATATGAATAGAATACAGCAATTTGTTACAATCCCCCTCTGAGCATTTCAACGGAAAAATGACAGTCAATGAGCTTCGCGGACAAAACCACTCAGAGGCGCCCATTGTGGACCCTCAGGAGAAGAGCGGAGTCACGAATAAGGGGGTCTCAGGATTAGTGTGACGACATCGCTAGGTCTGAACTCTTTTTTTATCTGTCTTGGCGACGTTGGAGTGGAACACACGCGTTTGCGCGCACGCACGCCAAATTATTCGTTTTCGAATCCATGCACAATTGAGTTTAAAGAAGGGTCTGAGGAAGAGATAAACACCGACTTTAGTTGCTTCTCGTCGTTTCATTAAAAATGACCATCTCCCACGCAGCAGCTTATTACATAGCCAGTTTCCCTCTAATAGCATGTATTTCTTCCGAAAGAATAGGCTTATATTTATTACAAGGCAAAAATGACCCACTGCCAAAGAATGAAGCAGCCCTTATACCAATTTCCATTTGCTTGAGTTGATGAAATAACGTCCACAAGATCAGTCAGAAGATGTGGATGTGATCATCGAGCGTGTAGTTAATCTGACCATTTATCTGTATTATGCTATTGTTATTTTTTTTACCAAGCTTGTTATGAGTAGGATACCCCAGGGTTACAAGTCTTATGTTCTTAGCAATTTGTTGTGCTATCCCATAAACATTTTTGTAAAAAGTATGCAACCATGCGTGACCAGTGTGCAAGTTCCTTAAAATTCGGATTTAAGTCAATATGTAGCCATTTAAAAGGCATAAACGTTGGCCTTAAAAGCAAAAAAGTCTTGACTCATGAAGGAGATCCCCCCTCCTTCATGGTGGATCTCAATAAAGGACAAAATAGTTAATGTTCCAGCACAATTATCATATGCATGCAGAAAGCCAAAACCTCGTTGTGGCTTGCATGCAATAACCTCTTTCCTGTACTGCCCTGTCCTTTCAAAATGCAAAAAAATATATAGCCTGTGTAATGAGTGAGTTTTAATACTAATGCATTTTCATTTATTATGAGATAATAGGATGATGAACTTAATAGGAGACAATCAATTAGATTCACTCAACAGCCACCCATGATATGCTTGGTAACATTCGAATTATGAGACAGTCTGCCTGAATCAGAGTTATTTGAATCCCATCTTCTCTCACCTTAAGATTTAAACCTTCAAAATCTTAACTATAATGAATTGAATAATCATGAAGTCATTAAATGCCTTTAAGCTGTATAAAGCATTTATTAAACATTGTTTAACACATTTGTTAATCATTAGCAAACCATTATCTCTCAAATATTTCTCATCAGTCTCATCATGCATAGATGTATATGATAATATTTTGTTTATGGTGAAGATGCCCATCTAATACATATTTGTTATGTATGGGATAACACTTTGTTAATCATTCATAAATGCTTATCTCTTATGTTTTCTCAGCTGTGATTGCATTGACTGCAATACCTTTGTGCAAAATGCTAGATGCATACAATGAGGTGGTAAAAACTCTTCTCCATAGAAAAAAACATTAAAATACACATCTATAAATGATTAAATAATAAAAATAACTGAGAGTTAGCTGCTTAATGGTTATTAACACCTTAAAGTACACATTAAATAACCATTAAGCATTAAGATCTATATATTTAAAATGACTAACTGATAGATAGATAGATAGATAGATAGATAGACAGATAGATAGATAGATAGATAGATAGATAGATCGAAAGATAGATAGATACTTTATTGATGAAATTCAAGGTCCTAGCAGTTTAACAAATCACACACAACATATACTACAGTGTACACAGGATGATAAGAAGCAGATCAACAATACAACATGACTAGATCAACATTACTAAAAGGAACAATAGAATACAAATACTAAGGGTAGAGATGCACATGAATGTACTGTGGTACAGTATGAGGTGTGTGTCAAGGTAGTAGTGCAAATGAGTTCAGTAGTGCAACAGTGCAAGATTAAAAGTCTAGTGACCAACAATAAATATGTGCATATGGGTGAGCTATGGTGAGCTTAGTTATGATGAGCATTAACTAAGTTTTACCACTTACTAATGATGTTAAATAATGCTCAGTAAATGCTTAATAGGGATTAGTAATTACAAAGTGTTACCCATTAAGCCCTCTCTCTCTCTCTCTCTCTCTCTCTCTCTCTAAGTAAATTAAATGCTATATTTTTTATGGGAAAATCCCATGTCCAAAAGACTGCTTTTAAAATGGCAGTGGAATTGGGCAGCCACTTTAGACCAATATTCTGCTAACTGCTGTCCCTTAGTGCAGTAACAATCCTGGAATTATCCTGATGTCTGACAAATTGCATGCATAATCGCACTTGAACTGCAATACAGATACATTTAGCCAACTCTGTTTATTGGCTTAATAACATTACGGTCAACTCTAAATAGCAAGGCAATCCATGTAATGCTAAGAACTTTCTTTGTGTCTGACATTAATCAACTTCCCTGAACTTGTTGGGCCAACCCAGCCATGATGGGTTGTATGGGATAGAGGCAAGCCAAATTCCAGGGCTCATGTTGAACTTTGTTTCAATCGGGCAGCTCTCTGAAACTTTAACAAAGGGACACAACGGCTTTTGATGAGGGGGGCCTTATTGTCATTCTTGTTTAAATAAATCATTGTAGCGATTTATTTCCCTCTCTGAGTGCAGTCTCTGATCTATTGATTGGGCAAATCACAGCTTTGCGTGAGAGACTTTTCTCCACTCGGCCACCATTACATTGATGTTCATCATTGTACGTCATTGCCAGTTACAGCTCCCAAGAGGTGATTAGGCTGTGTCCTTTCACTGCTGCAAAGCTGGTCGAGGCAAATTGGAGGAACACTGCTAGCTTGCTACACACACACACACACACACACACACTCACATATCTCGCTCTTCTGGATGAACAAAGTCACACATCTCTTAATTGAGTTTGTGTCTACATTTTTGCCCATTATCTCTGAAGACCTCTCTATTATGGGATGTCTGATCAAGAAAATGTGGGAATGCTTCACAGGCCTAGTGTGTGTGTGTGTGTGTGTGTGTTTATGTATTTATGCATGCGTCTATGTGTGTATTTGTGTCACCATGTATGTGTCTGTGCATGCATGATTATGTGTATGCTGATGTTTGTTAGTGAGGCTTTTTTCCCCTGCAGCTGTCAACATCCCAGTCCAAACAACAATTTTTTGCCATACAGCGCTCATCTGGGTGATGATGAAGGCATCAATTGGCCCTCTGCTGCCTATCTACCCAGTGGGCTTCTGTCACTACCTTTTCCTCAGTTCACTTCTTGTTTGTTGCACATCTGTTTTCAGGTGTCTGCCTTGTTTCTTACACATCTTAAACACATAACCATGTATTTCATTTTCCCCCTTTTGTCGTCGTAATGTCCTGCAACTTTCACATGGTGGACAGTTTTAGTCGTATAACCCAAGAATTGAATTAGTGAGAATATAAATGGAGCCTCCTCAGGCTTTAAGATTATCCAAAGATGGTCACAAGGCCATGATTTTTAATGACAACAGAACTTTTAGGCACTTTGTACAGTGACAAAAAATCTCAACTAAGGCTTCAAAGCATTACTCTGGACTGGGTCAGGATAAACAAAGTGATGATATTTTAGTGGCTTTGCATAAGAATGGCTGGGTTCCCATTTTTTCCCAACTCACTGAAATGTGCTAAATGCTTAGATGTCTTGATCTGATTTCAGAGTCTATCATACATTGTCGGACATCACAACCAGAACACAGAAAGTAGGAAACGCCTTTGATCAGAGCATCTTTACAGCAGGGCTGTTAATATGAAAACCCTTAACCAAACGAGCCAGATTTGTGTCACTGATATGTCACCTCTGCTCAATATAATACAAGTGCCCACATTCCACAAAACAAACATATGCACATCATGAACGTACAAGCTCCAAGAGGCAAAGTAAAGCGGTCTGGTCCATTAGACCATCACCATCCCTAAAATGTAACCTGAACTGTGTCCCCTGGTGCTGTGTTTTTGTTTGTATGCCACAGGTGAAAGCCCATCCACATTCTGTCATCATAAATGTTCAGCTTAAATGTCTGACCATGGCTCCCTAGCCTCTGTAGTGCCCCAGTCAGTTTTATGTGCCGTGTTCCCATGGCAAACGGGATTTACTCCGAATGTCATGAGAAAGCTTACCTGCTTATGGAGCCATTTAAGGTTTCCAGCATGTTTACATCAACATCAGCCCATATATGCACCCCTTGTGCGTTCTTTCACGGCTCGCCTTTGAAGCTCAGCCGAGTTTGGATAAGTAGTCCTGGAATGAGTAGAGCAGCGGAGGATAATTAGTGAACTTGTGGGGAAAGTTAGTGGATTTAGCTGGATATCTTTAATACTTGGACTGAAAAAAAAAGGAATCGCATTCAACATGGAAAGATGTGTAATGCCATCAGGATTATAGTTGATCCCTTCATATAATGTCTTTGTGTACTCATGTTTTCTTTCTCACCTCAGCGCCACCCTCACTGCCTGCCAATAATGGCCCTATTAGGAAAGGGAAGGGGGAGGGGGGCCAGTGTGCAACCGAATGGATGGCTTTCTGATTGTTGCTGCGCTGAGCACATCACAAGGTTTAGCGGCATTGAAAGTCATGAAGTGTTATAAGCTCTAACCGAGCCCATTAAATAACAGAAGCCTAATTGTTTTCGGGAGGTGGGCGCATCACATGCACGCAAGCAGCCAGGCCTTTTTTGTTGTTTCTTTTCTTTTCTGTTTCTTTTTTTTTGTTGTATTCCTTTCTTTAGCGGCAACCACGGCAACAGTGGATCAGCTGGACGAAGGGACGGAGTCGGAGTCTGGAGGCCGCTTGGTCTGGGGAAGCGGGCAGGCGGGTGGCTGAGGAGCAGAACTACCCCACAGAGAGACAAGCCACGCTGGCTCACCAGTGCGCTGGCATACAAATTTGTTTTGCATTAAGGGCCTTATTTTTTTTGTCAGCCACACTCAGCAGGTGTGACTGTGTGTGCATATGTGTGTGTGTGTGTGTGTCTGTGGCAGAGAAGTAGTATTAGAGATCAGTGTGCAAAAACAAGTTTGTATTTTTTTATACGTTTTGTGCATGTGATCAGTTAATGAAGTGATTGAACAAAAAATCAACAAGTGGTTGTTAGTTTGATGACGACTCAATCTATCAGATAGTTATGCAAAAAAAACAGGAATTATTTTTTGATCATTTTTGCTATACTTTGAGTAGTCCGTTCAACTATTTACCTATTTTACTTAAAAATGATAAATTATGTAGGCCTATACAATGCCCACTAATTTCTTACATGTGGAGCCAGTGCTTTATGACATTATAGTTGTGAAGCAAAAGCCTAACTTTCTCAACCACTACATAGAAGCTACATAGAAGCTCTCAGCTTTTGATTGACACAAAACAATCCACCACATTCTCCTCTCAATTTACCAGCAATAGCATACTAGCACCATTAAAACACTGCAGTTAATTAATTAGACTGTGCTTTTAACACCCTGCGTTTTTCAGTGCTTCTCACTCGGTGCTTGTCACTTATCCACACTCACTGTGTAAGCAAAGTGTTGTTGTGGCTGGTCAATTAACGTTAGTCCACGGCCCCACTCTACATAACTGCATGGCTGAGAGTCCATTAAACCAGCAGAAGCCATTCAGCCAGTCCTTACATTTAGTGATGTGTGTGAATGGGAAGGGAGTGGGAGGAGGCTCTTTTGAATAATAACCCCCATTATCAATAACAGTTGCTTTATTTTAGTTGTTAAGTTTTAATTTGTTAATCTGTGCATCTGTGTTTGCACGACATACTTATTTCTTAATCATTAAATAATATGTATGTTGTCATGTGGTTTTATAGTAGTCTATAGTTTACAATAATCTATCAAAATACAATCTGAAATCAAAATTTTATTTTAATTTAATAAGTAAAAACACATAAAGCTAAAACGATTCAGTTGCAGATGAACTGATAATAAAGTTCAAAGTATAAATCTAAATTGAAAATATAAATATATTTCTATGAATTCCTCACAAATTGTCTCTTTACCTCTATATAGTACAAGGATGATATCATCAGACACTGGATCTAAGTACCATCATGTTTGAGCTTTTCAAACATGAAATGAATGCACACACATATGTGTGTGTGTGTGTGTGTACAACTGGTTAAGTTGTAAGACACTGGTGAGTGCACCCTATTCCCGGGGGAACTGGACAGCCTAGAGAGCTCTTGTGAGGGGAGTGAGGGTCAGAGGGGACTGTCTGCCACCGGTCACTCGCTCTCCTACTCCAGAATCGCACTTTCAAGTGTGTCTGTGTCCATTGTGTTGTTTACAAGGCTATATCTGTGTGTGTGTGTGTGTGTGTGTGTGTTGGCCTCTATCTGTCGCCCTCTTTCTTTCTTTTTCTGTCTCACACACACATCCACACACCACTCACATAAGTGCACAGACACAAACACACATAAGTACACACACCCTCGACATACACACTAAACCATTCACCTCAAAACACACACACACACACACACACACACACAGACACACACAAGAACGCAAACGCAGATTACCTCACATAGACATACACCCTCTCTCTCTCTCACACACACACACACACACACACACACACACACACACAGCGGAGGACTTGCATTTGTATGCAGACTGCAATGTCCCCCCCCTCCTCAACACCCACTGAATGGATGTGTTTCCTCACCTGCCTGTTGCATTGAATTATGGGAGGTTCAAGTCAAGCGTGTTAATTGGAATGCACGTGTAAGGCCACTCACCACCTGCTTGTGTGTGTGTGTGTGTATGTGTGTGTGTGTGCGCACATTTTTCATCAGCTTTCTTTGTGTGCACAAAGGTCTTTGAGAATGTTTCTTTGTATATGTAGGATTTGTCTTGGTATTTCTATTACATCTTCACTGTTCTTTGTAAGTAAGTTATTAAAGACACTGTGATCAAAAACATACACTTGTCATGCCATACAGTTGTTATGTCTGTGTTCATATAGCCATGCAGGCTGGAGTTATTTGTGTGTGTGTGTGTGTGTGTTTGTGTTTGTGTTTATATACTGTGTGCATTCATATACAAGGAAACAGTCCACACTGACATGACCAAATAGTCATGACGATTTAGTATAGTGTGTTTTGTTTGTGTGTGCAGTCTTGAGCCCATCTTGACCTTTGACATTTGGCTTTTGACATTAAGTTTTCAGTGTTGTGTTAACACCAGGACAGGGCTGCTGAAGAGGAAAGAGACATCAGAGTTTGTTTGTCTGTGTGTTTGTGTTTGTGATTTCCCTGAGGCTGTAGAAGCCAACTTGTGAATAGTGCGTTAACTAAATCTTATTAACTTCATTCACTTAATTGAGATAGAAAGAAACTGTTGTTGTTAATGCAGGCTATTAAAACAACACCGAACTAGGCTCATCTTTGTCAGGGACAACAGATTTCCGACGGTGGACCAGTTATAGCATCGACATTGTGATAAAAGGCTCTACACCTTGTCAAATAAACCCACAAAATAGCCAGTTATATTATTTATATTATCCTTTATTTGCAATATGGTTCATTCATTTTTCTGGTGATGGCTGTTGGCTAAGATGATGAATGTGTTCTTACCTTCATGTGTAGACTGTAGCCCAGCTATTTCCAAACCGAACTGCTTCACCTAACTGTCACATATCAAACTACTTCCTCTTTGTACTTCAGAATGCAGGTGTAGCTTGCAGCCATTACAGTAAAGCACAAATATAGTCTGTTATTTCTCCATATTGTATATTACAGAGGATAATATTTGAAATGCAGAATATATTCATGGATCATATTTTTTCAAAACTGTCAATCATAGTGATGATCCTTATTATAATTGACATAGAAATAAATGAAACTGCTATGCTGTAGATAAAGGCTGTTGTGATGCTCAGATCTAACATTTTTCTTATAAATGTATTTTTGTACAGTTATATATAGATTTTTTTTATTTGTTAAAGAATGGAGAAGACTGAGAGAACTGAGCCGATGGGAGGAAACAATGGAACTACGGAATGGTTATAGAGAGTGTTACAGACAGACAGATAGACAGGGATAGACAGAGGAGACACTCAGACAGACTTTTCTCCCTTTCCCTTGGCCAGCGGGAGCCTGTCTCAGGTCCTTAGGTCTGGTCACTGGGTGCCTGTTTGTCTCGTGTCTGCAGTCCAGCCTGAGAGGTCACCACTCACGCCCCAGCCACACACACACACACACACACTTTTCACCATCATGCAAATCAGCACAGACAGACAGTCACTTAGAACAAATACTGGTGCACCCCTTAATTCCAACACACACACAACTCACTCACTCATTCAAACACACACAAACACACAGCAACCCACTTACTCTCCACACAGAGACACTCACACACTCTTTTGGTTGTGACCCCTGTATCCAACCCTGACACCCCCTTAATGCCTCTCCATTCCATACACACAAATACACACACACGCACACACACACAATCCAAAGTCTCTCTCACAGCATTCAAGTCACTGAGGAGATACTCAGCACTTTTTTCAATTGGCCAGACATTGTGTTGGAGATAGATAGAGTGTTTGTGTGTGAGTGGGAGGAATGGTAGGGCGGTGGGG
>JAGFZM010002293.1:237070-254826 GCA_017657215.1 Limnothrissa miodon
GGGGGGGGGGGGGGGGGGGGGGGGGGGGGGGGGGGGGGGGTTCGAGGCCCAAAAGGGTTCACTCAAGTGAGAAATGAAGAGGTCTGCAAGGGAAAGACCCTCTCTGACAAGTCCCCCCCCACACACACCCTCACCCCAACTCCACCCCTCACATCACAGAGCATCCAGTTCCCTTCCTCCCCCCACTGAAAGCTCACAGGTGCACCATTTAAAACACTCCCTTTCTCCCACATTGCCTTTTTTTACTCATCAGCTATGAAACCTTCAGATCACATCACTCCCCCACCCTCTATCTCTCTCGCTCGCTCTCAATGACGATGTTCTCCTGCACCTTGCTGAACAGGCCAAATCTAAAAACTGGGCCCTGAACAAATAACAAATTACACCTAAAAGCCTTTAATAAAAAAAAGGAAACGTTGCCAAATTGTGTTAGTACACAGTTAGTAATATGTAAGTTGTCCTTCTGTCATGAGAATGGTGTTATATGTCTTACATTTTTTGGGGAAAAGGGAAAAGATGTCCTGTTTTGGCTAACGGTCTGAATTCTTAAAATGTGTGTGTGTGTGTGTGTGTGTGTGTGTGTGTGTGTGAAAGAGAGAGAGAGAGAGAGATACTGTAAGTGTGCTTGTTGATTTTCAGGGCCAGTCAAGTTTGTTCTGAGGATGTGTTGATGTGTGATTGATTGGATGTGATCCGAATAGTGATGAGGAACCACAACGACTGATGGCTGAGGAGAGAGTGAGGGAGTCTGAACTCGGCTCCAGTCAGAATATCTGTTGTAACTAAGTCTTGTAAAATGCAGCTGACCCCCCCCCACACACACACACTCTCTCTCTCTCTCTCTCTCTCTCTCTCTTTCTCTCTAAGATCCAGATTTAGAGTCAATGTGCTTTATTGGTATGGAAAGGGCACTCATATTGTCAAAGCATTCAGTTAATAGTACCCTCTCTTTGTCTTTGTTTTTCTCTCTCTTTTTTCTCACTCTCTCTTTCCCTCTCTGTGGGTGTGTTTGTGTCGCCAGTAAGGAATGTGCCATCTCTAATCTTTGTTTCTCACTATCAGTCTCTCTCTCCCTCTCTCTCCCACCCTCTGTCTTACTTCGCTCTGTCATTGTGAAATCTGTTATACTCTCACTCCCTTTACTCATCGCCCTGTAATCTTCCCTCTCTCTCTCTCTCTCTCTCTCTCTCTCTCTCTCTTGGGGTCTTTTTCGCCAAACCTCATTTTCTTCCAGTCTAGTCTCACCTCCTCATCTTATTGTCATTACTCATCCCATCTTTTTTTTCTCTCGCACACTCTCTACCACCCCTCCACTCTCTACCTCTTTTCTCACTATTTTTTCCTCTTATACTTTGTTTCTCTCTCTTTCTTAAATAGATCTACACCTCCACCTCTACCCCACCCCCATTCGCCCCCACATCCTCACACACACACACACATCTCTCCTCCCTTTCTCACCTCCTAAACAGTCCCATTCCTCTTCTCAATGTCTGCCAGCTGTGGATGTATAACCCGCTGGCCCCCCCTCTGCCCTAACTCAATTAGCCAATCAAAAGAGTCCAAATCAGGGCCTGCCGTTTCGGGAACACCTCCGGCCACCTCCTGCAGCTAGTCTCACCTCAGCAGTGCTACAACCCCTAGGTGTCAAAGGTCACAACCTTATCATGGGGACTGTGTTAGAGCAGAAAATATTTAGATATGTACTAGGTATGTGGTCCAAAACAATGCAATTCAGTGTGTTCTTTAATATAGTTTGCTGTGCTGTCACATCTGCTGTAGCCAGCTCCATTGATTATAGTGGAAGCTAATTGGGCTTAATAAATGCGTATCTGTTTTAGCCCAAGGGTTATGGCTCAGGGTCACCGTGGGCCACCATTTAGCCACCATGTTCAAGAATTAGACTACTATGTGCAAAGCAGCCCAAACTTGTGCATCCTACAATGCATCAGTCTTGTCAGCTCCACAGATAGAAACCAAACAAGACACTGATGGAAATTGTGTCCTTTCTTGGAGTGTTGTCGAAATGAACAGAAGATTGTTTCATTACAAGTGATGTGGTTCTGCAGGGCTTGATTAAAACGAGCAATGGTTCCCAGCATTTAAATATAGAGAGCTGAAATGACTAAAATTACTCACAAATGTGACCAATGTGGAGAGAATTTCCACATTGGAAATTCAACTCATTGAAGTGTCAAATGAACAAGATAGACGTTACTGTCTGTGTTTGTCCGGGGTTTGTTTTATTGGTGTGTGTGCGTGTGTGTGTGTGTGTCTAACATGGCTGTGTCTCTGTATGTGTGTATTTCTGTGGGTGTTTTTACAAATGTGTGCATGCTCTTGTTTGAATTTGTTTTTTTTTGTGTATTCATTTATGTGCTTGCACATGTGTGTGGAAGTGTGTGTGTATTAATGTGCGTGTGTGTGTGTGTGTGTCCATGTGTCTGTATTTATAGATGGCAAAACCACCATGTCTTATACAGGTGCCTGCCTGAGGGTCCCTACAAACCTCTTCCAGATTTTGGGGGAGAACAGATTTGTGACCTTTGACTTCTCCTGCCCCAGTCTGCTGAACAGCTCATTTAGAGCTACACCCCTGAGCCACTAGCTCCAGCTGTGCTGAGGGAACTGCAGCGGAGCTCATGGCTTCTATTATAAAATACATATAAAATTTCTACTACTTTTTGAGGACTGTAATGTGTTCATTAAACCCTCACTCCCTCAGCCTGTATAGTCAGCTCTATTTGCTCTTAGAGAAATGAATGTCTTTTGTGTATAATTATAGCATATAATATAGTTTAATTTAATTTAGCAAGGATTATAGATAAAAAAAAGCTAAACGTGGCTGTTTGAGTTGCTGTGAAACTCTTGTGTTTTGTAACTCCCGTTTTTAAAATCCAGTTGCTTGTTTTCTTCCCATGTCCGCTCATAGACACACACTCACACCGTCTCGAGAACACCAGTGTGACACGTCTCTGATTGACTGTTTGATTTTCATAATGAGTTATGTGTGCTTGGCCCGGAGAGCAGTACACAGTATGTGCATCGCATTCAGAGCTGCGGTGAAGGCCCCACTTAATTACCAATCAATCCCCCACCACACACATAGACACTCACACACACACACACACACACACACACACACACACACACACATACACACACACACCACCACCACCACCGCCGTCCACCATCCACCACACACACACACACTAGCTTGCTTTTTTGGGAATAAAGGCATGTGTCAGCTCTTTGACTAAAAGGGAAAGGAAGTGGGCAAACATATTGTGTCTCTTCACGTTGTCTCGTCTACTTGCTACTTTATCTCTCGGTACCATCTCTCTGTATCTCTTTTTATCTCTTGGCACCAACTTATGATTGGTCGACTGGGTTGACTCCTGAATGTGTGTGTTGCTTTGGATGGAAGTTCCTGCTAAATGAACTGTAATGAAATAACAAATGAATTTGAAAAAGCAATCACACAATGGCAGGTGCATACAGCATCTTCATATTTATTTCTAATTTATTTGTGTTCTAACCTGGGATTGAAATGCTATGGTTACCGAGACTTTATGTAATTGAGGTCCATGTGTTTGTAAATGTTCATTAGTTCACTAATTGACTCCACCTGGTGCGAGGTCTTAATATGATGCACATTCCGCACCTGGTAAAACATCCCCGGGTGTGTGTGTTTGTGTGTGTGTGTCCGTGTGTCTGTGTGTGGGGGGGGGAGGGGCACACTGAACACCTGCATCTTCAGTGAACATGTGCTGAGAGTGTTGTTTGAGGTGCTAAGCCCGGTGAATGAAGTGTCTAGCAGTCTAAGGTGGGCTAGTGGGGATACCCACGGGTCCTGGCAAGGGTGCCAGAAAAGTGTGTGTGTGTGTGTGTGAGAGAGAGAGAGAGAGAGAGAGAGAGAGAGAGAGAGAGAGAGAGAGAGAGAGAGATGCACACTCTTGCCACTTATAGATCCCTGGGAAACACTCGAACACTCCAACCATGTAGATGACAAATGAGTCCCTCATTTGGGTGTCACACACTGACAGACAGTCACAGACACTTACATGCATGCACACACACACACCACAACACACACACACACACAAACACACACAAATGCTGCCCCCTCACCACATACACACACACACACACACAAACACACACAAATGCTGCTCCCTCACCACATACAGACACACACATACATGCACACACAAATTCTGTTCTCTGATACACACACACACACACACACACACACACACATTGTGATTTGGCTAAAAACACATTTGCTGTGTCACCACCTGTTCACACCAGCAACACTTGTACCACTTGTACAGTAGCCGAATGTTGAACAGCTGAGGAATAAAAGAGAGAGAGAGAAAGAGAAAGAGAGAGTGATAGAGAGAAAGAGAGGGACAGGGCAGCTGTTGGTTTGGTGGAGTGGGAGGGAGGGGATTGGAGTGGATGTGAAGTGGTGTGTGTGGAGGAGGTGGTGTGTGTGGCTTGTGTACCATCATGCCTCATCTCCCTTCCATAACACGTTTGATCCCTGTTTTTGTCAGTTTATGCCTCAATATATGAGGAAGGGGGGAAGAAAGCGTGGGAGGGAAAAAAAGAAGAAGGCAAAAACACAGCAAAACTGAGCTAATGTGTCTCTTTTGTTCTCCGTGGGATGGTCCCAACACCCCCACACCCCACCCCCTACTTCCCCAGCCCTCCGTGGGATGGCCTGTCCTTTCTTCCCCCCGCCGGGGACAAAACGTCGGGCCTGTGGGTGCATTCCGCCTGGCCAGAGACGGGGGATGCGGCCGGCAGGAGAAAGATCTCAATCGGACGTTGATGTGAACAAAACCTAATCCCCCATTGGTGCCAACGTGACCTTAAAAAATCGGCTTAAAGTGGCTCAGTTAAACTGGACACGGTTTTCCCATTGAAATGCCGCTAGCCCCCGACAGCAACTGCCCACCCCACTCTTTCCCCAATACAGACTCTCTCTCTCACTCTCTCTCTCACACACACACACACACACATACACACTCACACCCACCCACCCACACACGTGCGCTCTTGTCTAAAACCTAAAACCATCTCCTCTCTGAATCTGTCTTCCTTTTCCTCTTTTTCATCTCTCATTCTACCCCGTCCTCTCTCTCCCTCTGTCGCCTTCTATCTCTCTCTCTCTCTCCCTTGAGTCCTCCTCTCTGCTCTCTCTCTCTCTCCCTGCCACCCACACACTCCAGAGCAGCCGCATTAAGTCGCATACATTCATAACCCCTCTTTAGTAATGGGCCCCTGCCTTGGACAGTTGTCTGCGAGCCCCTTGGGGGGCCCCTGCACTGACACCGGGGCGTTTAGGCTAAGCCGTCCCGTGAGGGAAATGGACACGGCCTCGCCGCGGCAGGTCCTTCAGATGTCTCCGTCCCTCCTGCCCCACGCCGGTCTAATCCCCCCATTTCATGCACATTAGCCTTTGGGTAAACGTTCGCCCTCGCCCCTGGAACAGTGCAGCCACAGCTTCAGCCACTGCCACTGCACGGCTACCTGCTGAAAGAGACAGAAAGAGAGAGAGAGAGAGAGAGGCGAAAAGGGAAAGGGAGAAGAAAGGAATATCATGTGGAGTGAACAAAGGGAAGATCTCTATCATATGAAATGAAAAAAAAGAAAAGGGGGAGGGAAGGGAACTTGTACTTTTAACTGCCAACACTTGCTGTGTGTGTGTGTGTCTGTGTGTGTGTGCTTGTCTGTCTGTGTTTTAAAAAGGTGCCATTTTTTAAGGGTTGTAGCACTTACTGTACAGCATCATAATGAAAATGCACTTCAAGGCTTATGAACCAAAGTAGCTAAAGTACAAAGAACACATTTGGAGACTCCATGGGCTGATGGGAGAAAAAGATGAATGAGAGAGAGACAGGGAGAGATAGAGAGAATGGTGTAGTGTATGAAAGGCTGAAGGAGTGTTTTCTCACACACTCGTCTGTATTTATTCTCCTCTTGTGGTTTATCTCCACAGCTCTGCAACAGATTAGAGGTCGCAACATCGACAGACAAGCTTGGAGGGAAAGGAACTGTGTGTGTCTTTGTTTATTTTATTATTCTGTGTTTGTGTGAGTATGTGTGTGTGTTTATCATGCTTTTGTCTACAGATTTTAAGTGATTCTTTTTATAGTGGTGTATAGCCCAACTGGGGGTGGATTGGTATTCTTTTTAAAGTTTGTGTGTGGGCTTGTTTGAATGTGTGTGTGTGTGTGTGTGTGTGTGTGTGTGTACGTGTGCATGTGTGTGTTTGCGTTAAATGAATTGGTAATGTTTGTTGTCTGATCAGGGCTCTGTCAATGTCTTTGCCATGTCTGTGGTGGACCTTTTTGTGTGTGTTGGAGAGACGGCTTTAAAACAGTATTTGAATTTGTTTATAACCCACTTACTGTAGGGCTAATCACACATACTGTATATGCCTATTGTTATATGGTCTGTGTGTGTGTGTATGTATGTGTGTTTGCGGGGTGCACAAACTCTGAGACCTTGGGTGCTTCATGACTTATTGTCTGTGCGCATAGAGAGGGAATAGAAATATATTATTGAGTGTGTGTATGTTTGTGTGTGTGTGTGTGTGTGAGAGAGAGAGAGAGAGAGAGAGAGAGAGAGAGAGAGTAAATGTATAGTATGTGACTTGTCTGGCATTACCACTGTGTTGTGGTCTGTTCCACATTTGAAGCGCTTGAGGTTAGTATATTTCTTGTGGGGCTGTCTGAGGGAGCATGGAGGGGAAAAAGGCAGTAGATTCATCTGGGTGACAGAAGATATAGACTCTCTCTAAACTTTTCTAAAAGACTAAACTTCAAAAATAATACACCCACAACACACACACATACACAATTACACACATACACTTTCTCTCTTTAAAAGGTCTGTTCCCATGATTCCCTGTGATTTACGCACTGTAACCGCATATGATCCATTTCCACCACTTCCTAGGATCAGCTGCTAAACCAGGAGCCAATAAGAGGCAGATCTGGTTACAGGCTACCAGCCAGCGCGTCTGAGGGGCTCCAAACATGCCAACAAGCCCACTGCTGTCATACACGCAGACAGAGAGTCAGAGAGAGCTAGGGAGTGAGATGGAGAGAGAAGAATCCATGCTTGTGTGTGTAATGTTACAAATACACTTTACACTACATTAAATTCCATCGCGCCACTTAAAAGAAAATTAGAAAACAAGACAAAATTTCCCCATGGTATACAGCACAGACTCCTAGAATATCAAAATCCACAACAGTAGGAAGAACATTCTGCCAAAATTTCCCCATAGTATACAGCACAGACTCGCTCAATGAAGCAAGCTGCACGTAAACTTGAGAGAAAATGGTCGGCCACCAAACTTGAATTGTTCCATCTTGCGTGGATATACAGCCTAAAAGACTATAAGAAATCACTTAATAATGCAAAAACAGAATACTACTCCTCACTTATAAACGATAATAAAAACAACCCCAAATTCCTCTTTAACACAATATCTCGCCTAACTAAAAGTAGTAATGAAGTGACACACTCCATTCCAATAACGTTAAACAGCAATGACTTCATGAATTTTTTCAATGATAAAATTTAATCTATTAGAGGTAAAATAAATGACACCATTCTAACATCAAATTCAGCTGGTTCCCCTATAATGGAAACAGCAAGTCCTAGCCGACCTATAGCATACCTTGACTCATTTACACTGGCCAATATATCTGATATTATTAAGTTATTATCAAGTAAGGCCTCTACTTGTCTAATGGATCCAATTCCTACTGATCTCCTTAAGGCAGTTCTCCCTAACCTAGCTGAGCCAATACTTAATATCATAAATCACTCTCTTGTAGCAGGACATGTTCCCAAACCTTTCAAGACATCTGTCATTAAGCCTTTAATCAAAAAGCCCAACCTTGACCCTGATGTCCTGGCTAACTAAATCTGGCTTTAGAGAATACCATAGCACAGAATCAGCCCTAGTAAAGGTCTACAATGATCTCCTTATCTCATCTGATAATGGATGCATATCATTATTAATCCTACTGGATCTAAGTGCTGCCTTTGACACAATTGATCACAGCATCTTACTACATAGACTTGAGCATATGATTGGCATCAAAGATTCTGCATTAGCTTGGCTCAGGTCAAACCTTACTGGACGTTACCAGTTTGTACATGCACATAATGAAGCATCATGCCACACTGAAGTTAAGTATGGTGTACCCCAAGGATCAGTACTGGGACCTCTGCCATTCTCCCTTTACATGCTTTGGGATCTGTTATTAGAAAACATGGCATTACCTTCCGCTCTTATGCAGATGACACCCAACTATATCTTTCAATGAAGCCTAATGATTGTACGCCAGTAACAAAACTTGTTGCCTGCCTCGGTGACATCAAAAACTGGATGACTAATCATTTCCTTTGCTTAAACTCTGACAAGACTGAAGTCATGTTGATTGGCCTTAAAAACCTGACCAACACTGTATCCCATCATCAGAGCTTACTTAGTGATCTTTCACTCACACCTAACACAAAGGTCAAGAACCTTGGGTATTGATCAAGACCTTTCTCTAAATAGTCATGTAAAGCATATCTCCAAAACTTCATTCTTTCATTTACGCAACATTGCTAAGGTTAGAACATTTCTTTCTTTTGAGGATGCAGAAAAACAAATACATGCATTTGTTACCTCCAGACTTGACTATATGCTCTGTTCTCTGGATGTGGTACTAGCTGCATCAAAAACCTTTAACTAATACAAAATGATGCAGCACGAGCACTCACTAGGACAAAAAAATATGACCATATCTCACCTATCCTTGCTTCCTTACATTGGCTTCCTGTTAAAAGACAAGTTGAATTTAAAATACTTCTCCTCACATACAAAGCCCTTAATGGCCTTGCTCCAGCATATATTAAAGACTTCCCAACCACCCTTCTAGACCTCTAAGGTCACAGAATGCTGGTCTCCTAGTAATTCCTAAAATATCAAAATCCACAACAGTAGGAAGAACATTCTGCCATCATGCGCCTGTCCTGTGGAACAAGCTCCCCTCTCACATTCGCCAAGCGGACACTCTCAACAATCTTAAGTCTAGACTCAAACCTTTTCCATTTACTGACCCCTTTAGTTAGGGAAGGTGATGGTGGTGATGGTAAGCCACACTTCCTCAGGGTATTATTGGAAAGGACTGCCTCTGCTGTAAGCTCCCGTCCAGGGCTTGGTGGCCACTGACCATTCCTTTGGTGGTGTTGGCTTGTTATACATCATAACTAGTTATGCTGCTAGATTAATGCCACCACAAACCACCCATCTGTTAAGCCGTACAATTTTCACTCTGTCTTTCTCCTCCTCTCTTTCCTTTCCACTTCTTTCTCTCTCATCACTTAGCCAACATCTGTACATGGTTGCACATGCAATATAACTCACATTCTCTGAAATCTGATGGAGACTGTTCTAACTCATCTCCTCTATGACCTTCCATGCCATTACCACCCTGCCTTACCACATGCCTTCTACTGCCTGACCCTGCATCTCTTGCCTCCTGGATACCCAACCAACCCCACCGAACATGCCATCCTGCTGAGGACTTTCTTCCAACATTTGATCCGGCGGCACTCCTGAATGGTCCTCAACCCACTCCATGGTCCATGCCACTGCCTCCCTGCTGAGGGTCACCCCTGCCTTCCACTGCCTGATCCTGCATCTCTGGCTTCCTGAGCGGGCTGCCTTCAGCTCCACAGATGACCCTGACATGTTTGATACAGCCTCCAACTGTCCCCTGGCTTACCTCCTCCTAATGACATGGGACTATATTTATACTTGCTTTATTTATACCACAATTTTCTTATAATGTGTACCTAATGGAATAATAGTGGCCTAATCACCATCTGAGAGACTGAAAACCTGCAGTTGGGCTAGCAAAAAATGCTGCTAGGGAGTTTTTTCCTTGCCCCTGTTGCTCATTGGGCCTCTTTGTGTTAAGAGATTTGAGACACGCCTTTTGTAAAAATGCGCTATATAAATAAAATTGAATTGAAATTGATATAATACTATAAGTAATAGTAATAGTATGTATGTAAGTAAGTGAAAGAGTTTATAAGAAGAAAGCCAAAGCCAAAAGCCAACTTACATGCATTCTTGTTGTGTGTGTGTGTCTGTGTGTGTATGTGTGCTTGTGTGTATCGTAGATATTTGTGTGTGTGTGTGTGTGTGTGTGTGTGTGTGAATGTGTTTGAACATTTTACTGTATGTGTATACTTGGGTATACTGTAGCAGAAGTGGTCAGTTATCTTGTTGTTAGGTTTTCTTACAAAACCCCAACCACCCCCACTCTTCTCTCTCTCTCTCTGTCTCTCTCCTTCTCTCTCTCTCCTCCACCCCCTGCCTCCAACCGCTATTGCCACCAGCGCTCCATGGATAATTTCCCTGGGAAATACAAGCTCCTCATTGACAGAGACCACAGCGCCACAGGCACCCTGCCAAGGCCCATCAGTGACATTTCATTTGGCCAACTCCTAAGTGCTGTCCATCGTAAAACAATATAATTGCCGCACTGATTGACAGGAGCAAACACTTAAGAGACAGACTTGACAAACAAAAATGTTGAGAGGCCCCCAAATCCAGTGAAATAATTAGCTCTATCACTGTACCTACTGGGATAGCCATCTGTTAAAATGGAGATCAGATTGAGAACACAGATTAAAGATGTTACACAGTTACAAAGATGTACACAATTATTTACTGCACTGGGCTCAAATATGGGAATACCTTTATCTATAAAAGTGGTTCTGCATCACATCAGTGATTCTAAATCAGTCTTAATATACTAAGTCCTCAGTATGTCACAATGGGCAGAAAAGGGGGAGGAAGTCTGGAAGCAGAGGGCCAGAAGACACATCACGTCGAGAGACACTCAGGCGCCACGTGTAGGACACACTGCTCCTGTTTTCCACACTTCTTCATGCTGTCGCTCCATTCATCCTCATTCCTCCTCTTTTCCTGTCAGCTCTTCAAAAACAGACATCTGACTGGAATGTCATGGCACTCCTCTTTGTGGTAGAGCCAATGGAATCCAGATTTTTGTGTCTTAACAGCACATTTCTGATTTTTTTTTTGGTACAGATTTTATGTTTGAATATATGAATGCTGTAACAAGTGCAGAGTCTGGACAATCATAAATTTTCACTAAATGGCCACTTTGTTTTGATCTACTTGGTTCTGCTGTCGATTTCTGTTCACTGATTAGATGCCACAAAATTTAGTTGTGAACACCGGAGTCTTTGGAGAGTAGCCTGACTAACACTGTGACAAAATGCAAAATCAAGCAGAGGTAATGAATGGTTTATTAGTCTGCCTTGATCTGGATAATATTGCAAATGCCAAAGAGCTGTTAAAAATAATTTGAATAGCACTGCGGCTTTTTTTCATTATGTTTCGGAAATATCAATTGAAAAGTCTTTTTTTATCTTTGTCAAGGCTTGTCTTTATTGGTAGATGTGTAGTAAGTGCATGAATCCCATTGCTTGTGTTACCTCTAAATGCCTGCCTACTTCAGATACAACGGGCACACTTCTGCCTTTCTAAAACTGAAGATCTCCTTTGGTCAGGTATCAAAGAATGACTCCTCCACACTCTTTCCCACCTCCAGCTCCTTACACCTCAAAGCCAAGGACGGCGCAGAAGTGCCGAGCTTAACACAGATCACTGAGGGTCTGAGGCGTTGAAAACAAAAGGGAAAGCGAGTGGCATAGGAAGAAAAAAAGCTTTTAAAAGGCGAAGACTCTCCCCTGACAAGGTACTCAAAGAAGGAACGAGGGGAGGTGGGGGTTGTGGCTTCTAGAAAAGAGGGAAGGAAAAAAGCATGGAGAAGAGGTTTTGCTGAGAAAGAGCAGTGTACTGTAAACTTTAATAAGAGCCATTCTGTGGTGAGGCAATTGTGCCCAGCTTTGCTTAAACAAAGGTCAAGTTAGAGCCTTTGAAAAGGCATGTCACCACAGTTATGGCTATGCCACATAATATCCATTTGTTTTTATTGTTACTGCTGATGACTTCTTTAAACATGGGACACAAAAAGTAGCCTACAATTTCTTCAGTCCTCATAGTCATCCACAAGCTTAGTTTTGACAGAAAAGCCTGGAAATGTGCACTCAAAGTGTGACCTGTTAAGGTTGCGCTACTGAGTTGTACAGAAGCTTACCGCAAGAAGTGAATTTTAAGTTACCTGAGGACAGAAAGGGAGGAGAATGAATGTTCCTGCCCTGTTGAATTGGGAGATTCGTGTTTTTCATATTTTAGTCCACATAGAATAAGGTCATCATTGCCTGCTATACATCATATTCATCTGGTTGACATAAATTAACTTATATTCCAAATAAAATGTAGAAACATGCTTGAACATCTGCTTTTTAGTCACATGGTTGTTGAATTTGGGTGATGGATACCACAGTCTCATAACACAGTTTCAACACTTTCCCACGCTAGGAAACATGGTGCGTTATGTGATCGGATACGATGTCAACTGTGTTCTATTTACTGTATGGCTAGAAGTTGGAAAAGACGCTCTTATAGCCTACACCATATTCTGCTGGCTCTCAATACTCATTCGGTAGCCACATTCGTTAGCTCTGGTTAAGCACATAATCAGATAGATCAATAAGACGTGTCGAATATTTGTGTGCTTGGTTTGTATACTCTTACATATTTAGGCTACACGCAGCAAAATAGCATAGAATAGTCAACTGTCTAAATCAAATTATCATGATCAGACTATAGACTGTAGGATGCGATCGCTTTTACCTATATTTCTGTGGCGACTGGACTGATTAGAGCACGACACTTTTAACACAAAACAACTGAAACTGTCAATTTCTCCTGGGGAAAGAGCCAATGAAAAAGGAAACACTGCCCCCTGTAGCTACTAATGAGAATTGTTCTTGGTCATCCGGTTGGCATGGATGCCTGCAGGCCTGTAAGAAGTGCATCTTTAACTGTAGTATTTTAGTAGGCCTAAGCTAGATGTAAACTTAACATATTCTCAGAGCATTAGGCTATAAAAGTCGTCCATTCAGATTGATACACAGGGTTCAGTGGTTGACCATCTTTAGAAAAAAAGATAAAAAATGTAGACTAAAACTTGGAAATTGTACATTTCTTCGACTATAATAGTCTACCCATAGGATTAGGCTACTTATACTGCTGCTGTGACAGTAGGCCAAAAAAAACAAGAAGGGTCTGTCTGTTGGATATCCTAGAAACTACTTCACGGCGGAAGTATGGAAATGCACTGTCGAGGTTAAATTAGGAGACAATTACTGCCTTGTTGCTTTTACAATACGTGCCATTCAGATTTTCAGTAGGCTATAAATGCGCATCGTGTGTGATTCACACTTGTTCTGTAGGGTACATTTGAATCAGTCGGCCAGATACAGTCGCTTTGATTTTATATTCTCCAATATCAATTGCCTCCTCTGCAAAAAATACCGCATGATCTAAACGTCTCCTCTGCAGCCACTCGCAAAGGTTGGAGGGATTAATTTAGCAAAAAACAGAAAAGATTCCTGCAGAGACTTCCGAAGTTCCAGCAGTAGCAGCCTACTGTTATGGAATGCGGGTCACGCGCACTTGAACTGAAAAAGCGTCTCTCATTTCCCCCCTTTTTGTTTTAATATTTCCTCTTGACTGGAGCTGGTTAGGGTGAGTTTAAATAGCTGCCGAATATGTAATTGCGGATCTACGGTTGACTTTTTCAAAATAGGTGCGACGTCCTGTAATTTCACTATTTTTACTGACTAAGCAAACTGACTTCAAAGCAGAATGTCTGCGAATGATATGTGTTTTGCCTAAAATGTGACCATTAGGCTTTGCGGTTTTGTTAGTAGCCTAGGCTAGCGGAATTGACCTTACCATATTCGCATAGGAGACTTTAAACATAACTAGGCTACGTCACGTGCATATAAAATACTTTTATGTATGAATAAATTGAAATGGAAACTCATAGCTATATTATTTCTGAAAACGTCCCCAACAAGGAATTTGTGTAGGCCTAGACTCTTTCGTCTGCATTCCAGTCATTAGTTTTTATCTTTTTACAGCTAGAAATGTTATCTTAGCAGATGTGACTGCTGCAGTGTAGTAATCTACACAAGCAGAGACCTGACTTATCTTAAACCCATGGTTTATCTTTTTACCTTATCTAGGCTCTTTTTTCACAGCATCTTTTTCATTAGCAATTTTCCTAACTTTCGAAATTGCAAATAGTCTCTCTCTCTCTCTCTCTCTCTCTCTCTCTCTCTCTCTCTCTCTCTCTCTCACACACACACACACACACACACACACACACAGATTCAGAGAGAGTGAGAGATTTATTCATATGAAAGCCCAGATAGGCTTTTCATCTCTACTGCTTGAGGTAGGTTACACTGTCTTTTGCCATGAATATTATCTGACAGTTTTGAGCGGACCACACAATGCATCTGAAAATCATGATAGCTCATAATCCCAGATCTTCTACTGGTGTCAGGTTGCCTCGGAGACAGACAGATAGGCTAAACCAAGAAGAGGCTGCATACATAACCATTTGACTACAATTCAGTAATATTCCTATTAGAATTATCCTGACAATTCAATCTAATTACTACACTGCAAATGTTTGCACATTCACCCAGATGTGAGCAAAATAGCAACATGCAAACACAAACAGATTAAAAAGCTTGGAACCTCCTTTAGTTTTTACTAAAGACCTGCCGAAAATGGATTGGAGCCTAACTATCAGTTATCAGATGGAGTAGTTTATCTGTATCAGTGTGCAGTCCTTTCTGAGCATATGAGTTTGTTAATAGACTTTCAGAAGTTCCAAATTGAACTTGGATCATGACTTGTGTAAAACAAGACCTATACCTATACACATGCAGACTGACAAATGCATTCACATATGCTCACTACTTTTTTCACACACACACACACACACACACACACACACCCCTCCAAAGCTCATTAACCAGCTAACGAGGCCCAGGAGAGTGTGTGTGCGGCAGTGGCCTACAGCTCAGAGGTGATGCTGCCCGCTTCGAAAAACATTCACTTCCTGAGGCACACACACACATCTCCACCAGTCTCTCTGGTAGGCTCACACTGCCTCCATAGCCTGTCTGCACCCTATTTATTCTTTTTTCTTTTCTCCTTCTTTCTTTTCGTCTATGTCCTGCAGTGCTTTCTCCTCCTTGCCACGTAATATGGTGTTTTTCTCCTACTGCTTTCAAATAGTGAAAACATGATATGAAAGACGTAACACTGTCTTGCTTGGAGGACCTGTATTCATCAAATAGTAAAACTAGTGTGTACGTGTGTGTGTAGAGAGAGAGAGAGAGATTTACTTCCAGATTGACGTCCTGTATAGCCTTATATTCAAGTGCCTGACCTGGATTTCATTTAAAGACCACTGTTCTGCATGCTGCAAATAAACTGCTCTTTGTAACCGAATGACAGTTCTCAAAGGGCCAGTGCAGTCTAAAAGTCTTTATGGGGGAGCGGAGTTTTCTCCCCTGCACACGCATGCTCAGTGATTCTCCCACTTTGCCCTTTTCAACTGTGCCTCTCTCATTCCCTCTTGTAATCCCTCTTTCTGTTTTTCCATCTTTATCAGCCCCCCCCCCCTTCCTGACATCTCCCTAATCAGATGTAGGCCAGGCCCCTCTGTTGAATGTCGCAGAGCTGGGCAGCTTGGCTCCAAAAGGATCCAGAACGTTTTAGGGGCTGGAGCTCTCTCTCTCTCTCTCTCTCTCTGCTTGCCTCCCTATAACCCGACCCCGGTGCAACCCTAAGGGGTCAGGGGTCAGCATAGCGTAAACACGCCGACAGCCGAGGCCGGCCCAATCCATCACGGTGCGGCGTCCTGCCACGGTGGGCCTGGTGCGCACATCACTCCACATCCTGCCGGAGAAAGCGCGCTCGTCAATTTATCAGCAAACCAGTGACCGTCAACGTGCTCCCCACCCCCCTTTCTGTTCTCTCCTCCTTCCTCTCCTGCTCTCCAGGCCTCAGAAGCCTACAGGGGACTCACCTCCAGCCCAACCGGGAGCGGAGCTTCCCCGTGGCCCTCCTGGAGCCAGCCACCAGCTCCTCGGCCATACTCTGCATTCCAAACATGCAAGGTTTCATATGCAGCCGTTTCAGTGGTTTGATGAAAATGTGTGTGTTTGTGTGTGTGTGTGTGTGTGTCAGTATGTACAAGTAATGTGTGTGTGTGTGTGTGTGTGTGTGTGTGTGTATGTGTGTGTCTGGTTAAGTCATTAGTGCTTTATGGCAGGCAGAGTCTGATACGTTTTACTGTTGCAGGGCTCGGTGCCGAGGAAATATAGCTCCCCTCCCCACCACGCTCCCGTCGACGCCATGACCCCCCACAGACAGACTACAACACACACACAAATAGATACACAGTCCAAAACACACACAGACACACACACAGATAAATACTTAAAGACAACACATAACAATGCATAAGGTCTTCAAACACAGAGATATATACAGTACGCACATATACACACAACAGAGATGCAGTTTAACAATTAAATACATATGTTTTTGTGGAGTTCTGTGTAGGCCTACTGGGGTATTAGTATCTTGTCTGGTCAGTGAGCTGCTATGTCTGTGCTAAGTCCAGGATCCTGGGAGCATAATTGGCATTTTACCCAGAGTTCACCCCTTCACTCTGAGACCTGATGGGAAATGGAAGCCCATGTGGGACAGTTCGGCAACGGCTCCGCAGAGGTGGCGAAGGTCATCGCCCTGACAACTGAAGATTAATAGCATGTTTATGCCGGCCTGGTGAGTGACTAGTGTGGAAATCTGTCAACAGAGGTGTCTTGTGCTACTCTGTGTACACATGCAAAACATGCACGCACACATTCACTCCTTCACCTACAGATACACATACACACATTTACTCTCTTCCCCCACACACAAAAACACACAGTCACACATACAAACATTCATTCTCTCATTCACACAACACACACACAAACATTTATTCTCTCATTCACACAAGACCACATGTACACACACTCACACACACTTCCACATAAATGCACAGTGTACACATACACTGTATACATAGCTACAGACAAATGTATTCAAGAGCCACTTTCAAATATGTTCTGACCCACACAAGAATATATATCTTCATATGCTTTTCTGCATACAAACATATGGATAGACATAGTGAGATATGCACAACATGTTAACACACAAGCACACCTTTTAACACAGCAATGAAAAAAGAAATTTATGGCATGTTTGAAAGGGGTACCACTTAAAAAAAACACTCATAGTCACATTGACTCTCCCCCGCACACAAATCCCCTCTAGAGATACCCCTCTCTTCACAAACATACTGACACACACACACACACACCAGCAGGACACACAGGATGCTCACTACAACACACACACAGACATGGTCACTCACAGGTGGTGTTAGTTGGTTGACTAATCTAGACTGGTGTTCAAGAGGGTCGGGTTGACGTAAACAGTGATAGCCCATATAAATTAACAGACCGTGTCATCCACAAACACAATGACTGCTGAGATATACACACTAAATATACACACACACATACAGACATACACACACACGCACGTGCCACATGCACGCTCCCACACACATCACATACAAACACTCAGGTCATAGCATATACAGACAGACGCACACACATACACTCACACACACACACAGGCAGGCACACACACA
>JAGFZM010002293.1:258716-273697 GCA_017657215.1 Limnothrissa miodon
CTATGTGTGTGTGTGTGTGTGTGTCTGTGTGTGAGCGCGCATATGTGTGTATCCAGCTATGGTAATAGAGTGCCATGGATATAACTGCCTTAGGTTTGTGTATTCTTAATGGCTTGCGTCTGCCACACAAACACTCTGTCACAAAAACATATATAAACAAATAAAACGAAATAGGACATTTCGCCGGAACTTTCGTTTGCCAGCTAAATGAACAGAGCACAGAAATGGCCTGTAGTGCTCGCTGGGAGCGGGTCTGTAATGGTGGCCAGTGAGTGGGCGATGCTGGGGCAAATATTTATGTTTTCCGTATAATATTTGTTGGCATGTTTAGGTATCCTGAGGAGGATGTTCATAATCCAACTGCACAAAAGGATGTGAAAGAGCAGAAAAAGCAGGAAAGTTTGCATCTTTGCAAATAGCCTCATCCAGATGTTCAGGGCATGGGAGGAGGAGGACGAGAAAGACAAATATTAGTGCAATGAAAAAAGCAAGCTGGCTTGGAGGCAAAAAAAAAGGATAAACAATTTGGGGGAGGGATGGAGAGATCAAAGGGTGTCAGAAGGAAGAGGAGAGAAGTGGGAGAAGGCAGGAAAAGAAAACACGTCTCAACATCAGTGGTGTGTTTGATTGAAGGGGCTGTTCTAGTTTCGTTGAGGTGACTCACCGCTGGGCTTATTAAGGATGTTGGAAGACAAAGTCGGATGACACACGCGTGCGTGTGGGAACACACACAGTCTCACATACACAGAAACATAGTGTAAGAAAGACACACTTTGATAACTTGCAACTTTACGAAAAGTAGTTTAATTCACTTTTATTCTGATAAATTCTTTCATCTAAATAACTCTACCCACGCATGTGTAAACACACACACACACACACACACACACACTTCTCCATTAAAAATTCAATGAACACTGAACTCTCAATTTTCTCACAGTCATTGCCTATGTAAATGATTCCCATTCATTATTCAAAACAGGAAAGTCCTATTGGACAACCCAAGTGGAACACCCGCTTCTTGATCGGTACGAACTGGGTCAAAACATTACTCATTTCTCATTACATTACTCTTTGCAATGTCATTTGCTATTTTGGACGAACCAACGAGATGCTGGGATGGGAACATTACTTCATGTTACATGTCCCTTTTGAGTCTGTGTGAGGACACAATACAGAAAGGAAACTGTGTCAAGACAGGACAGGAATAGAGCCTGATGACATCTGCAAAATATGTAGTCTTCCTCCTCACCTGAGTAAAATAATGTATCCTTACGCCTCAGTGGAAAGGTTTGGGAAAAACATGTTTCCCTCAGGATTAAGCACAGAAATAGATTCCAAATGAATGTGGTGTGTGTGTGTGTGTGTGTCTCGAGTATACTGTTATACTTACACTTCACTTCTTACACACAGTCAGCAAGTTATTTTCTGCTTCCTTGCTTATTCTTTTCTTGCTCTCTCTCTCTTACGCACACACACACTCATAGTGGTCAAGATGGTAATCATTCAGAAGTAGGCCAGCTCGAAGCTAAAGCCAAGATTGACCTTTGAAAATGACAAAAACACATAGCAAACGGTGCCGTTACCATTATAGTTGCAAGGAAACTTATCAGGCTGAAATGTTTGCACAGAGTGTAAGTATAAAACTAACATTAACTTTCAGTGCCGTCACATGGAACCACATGCATCTGGTCAACTGTATGGGCCTTGTGCTATAGAGAATAGAAGAACAAGTTAACTAGCACACACACACACACACATTAACATTCTTCATTCATTCTAGCATATGCTTTGCGTGGAGTCAGCATTAAAATGGTTGGATTTTCAGAGTCCTCTCTCCCATCAGACTTTGGGGAATATATGCAGAAACTAGATAATATTTTAAAAATGAATAAATCAAGAAGCCCACATTTATATATTCATGCCCCTGAATGTATTCTGTATTATGATAATTGCAATGGACTTGACTGTAGAGGGAAGTGGCTTTGCATAGGCCTTCTGCCTTGCAGCCGCAGAATATTATGGGATTATTTATGGGATTATGAAATGGAAACCGATGGCAGTCAGCACTTTGCAGTGTTGTTGCAGAAACGAGGGGCATTCTTGGAAATGGCTGAGTCCATGCTTGATGGAGGCCCCTCAGCTGCTTCCTTTTAATAGTTTTGACTTTTTTTCTCCCTTCTCTCTCTCTGTCTCTCTCTCTCTCTCTCTCACACACACACACAGACAGCCTGCCTGTTTCTCGGTTCCTCTTTCTCTCAATCTCTATCCATCTTGCTGTCTCTCACCTAGAAGTGGCGGTGCACTCACACATGATGTTCTTTCTCAGTGTTAAAACAGTTACTTGAACTTTTTACTTCCCACCCTTTCTAGTGTTTCCTTCCGAAACATTTCATTGAACACTATTCAAATACTATACACAAGCCTGTTTTTAGCTGTATGTAGAATCAGTCTCTCTCTCTCTCTTTGTTTCTTTCTCTCTCTCTCTCTCTCTCTCTCTCTCTCTCTCTCTCTCACACACAAACACACACACATACACACACACACACACACACACACACAAACCATTACACACACGTACTCACAAAACCCCCTGTGAAAACTTCACCCACTCACAAAACCAATTTGTCATTCTTATCAAACAGAGAGGGTAATGGAAAAGAACTTTTTCGAAGGGGAACTGTCCCAAAAGTAAAATTAATTTTTCAGCCAAGACATCTCCTCGGAATACCTACTCTCGCCCGGTTCACTCGCATAAATATTTTGGCTTTCCCTGATATATCCAATAAAAGTGTTTATAACGTGTCCCTGGTGTTTTCCTATGGCGGAAGGATGTAAGCCATGGCAGTGGAAAAAAGGGATTGCAGAAAAATCTAAAAGGATGTGGAGAGAGTGATCGTCAAAACGCACCTTGTGTAAATATTTGAGACATCCGTAAATCCCAAATAACCTTTTCTGTCTGCCTAGTGATTTAGTGCTTCCTGCGATAAGTCCCCCAACTCACCTCTTGGACAAACACTGCCTGTCCTGGTACTGAAAACCTTGCACGTTACACCTTTGAGTCTAAACAGCAATGAAATATCCGTAACTACTTTCTGAGCGCCAATAACGAAACACAGCCACACTTTATTTAATGACTGCTATAGATCAGTGGCTATATGAGTAGCTGCAAAGTATTTTAGAGTAGAATTAGTCCCTTAATGTTACAATTAAAATAGCTTATGTGTTATTGGGGCGCCTCACTTGTGATGGTGTCCTCGCTGATAATAACAAAAAAGTGTCTCCACTATAACCACATATAAGATGGCATCCTTGACGTTAATACAACTTAACCAAAAAGTGTCTTCACTGTGCCCACATATAAAATGGCATCCTATTCATAATACTAAAGGGGAAGCGTCTCTATTTTGCCTATTTTATAAGATGGCATCCTAATTGATAATGCTACTCAGACAAGAGGTTTTAATGCCGATTGGCCTTGACTGTTGCAGAGTGATACAGACGACTAATGTTTCATTGGCTGTCAGACATGTGGGCTGGCATAGTGACAAGGGTGAATTGGTGGATCCTATCACTGACTTGGCAACGGCAGGAATCCTTTATGACTCATTGGGCGTGGGGAGAAACCGTGGGACATCAAACAGCAGTTGTCACATTCGTGTGCGCGCACGCGTGTGTGTTGGCCTGCATGCATGCCTCCACGTTTCCCCACCGCCGCCCTGGATGGAGCTTACGTAAGAAACATCAATGAATGAATATTTATGCTTTGTTTTCTGTGAAGTCCCTTTTATTAATTCATTGAGTGTGCTCATCATATGTGGTGGTGGTGGTGATATGGTGGTGGTATGGGGGGGATGTTACATCATGCCGTGGTGTTTGTGCTCCCTTTGCACTGTGGGAAGCACTGCGATCTATTGAGGCTGCCACTACATGTACCCACAATGGGTACATGTGATAGTGATGTATACATTAGTGGTGCTGCTCATGGCAGGATTGTTTGTGTGTGTTTGTGATTGTTGTGTGCCACAGCCCCAGTGTGTTATGGCCCTGCTGTTCCCATAAAGATTCACATAGGTCTTTATACATATTGGCCACACTCCTCTTGACACACACTGAACGCGAGTCAACGCCTCTTCATTTGTTAAATCCATCAGCAGTAGTATGCTTCTGTATCTCCTTTTTTTTTAATTGAAAACCATAGCATCATGTCTGGATGCCAAAAATATCAGGTTGCCAGACAACACCTGCTACAACACACACGCACACACGCACACACACATGCAGTATATGCTAGGTGGAAGCACACACCAACTTCCACAGACATATATGCAGTTACAAAACTGAGAACACACAGATGCACACACACACATGCAGACACAACACTCTCTTACAAACACACTCTCTCTCTTACACACACACACACACACACACAGAAGGAGAAAGTAGTCCAAAGTCCCTAATGCGTCAGCATTCATTAGTTCTCAGTGGCCAGGATGAAGGGAGGGGGCAAGTGGTGGGGGGAAGAGGGGAGAGCACCGTTTCCCTCCTCCCCAGAGTGCCCAAGTTACACAACCACAGCACCAACCACTCAAGGAACTACGCACGGTTCCTCTGGGTATGCAAACTCTTAGCGTTGCATGTCTGAGTCCATTTGTGTGTGTGTGTGTGTGAGAGAGAGAGAGGGAGAGAGAGAGAGAGAGAGAGTCTTTCTAATTCTGGAATAGGGAGCATGACTTTCTCAAAAAAAAGTGTGTGTGTGTGTCATATGGAAAATTTGGAAGTTTTGAGATGCAAAATACCATTCAGTGTTGCACAACAGGAATGAAATTAGCACAGGTCTCAAAGCTGAGTAATTGTCTTGAAAGGAGCAGGGACCTTCAAAGATAGTTATCAGTTTGGCCACAGCTCAGCTTGCACTCTGCTCAGTATATTCTTTATATTATGAACCCTTATTTTTGACTGTTGTTGTTTTTCTTTTGGTTGCCTTTTCACAGTGTATTGATGTATTGATCTGTCAGGCCTCCTGTGTACCTGCACTTGTACAGTATGCAACCACAGACACAATTCATCAGAGATACACAGACAGTTGTTAAGGCAAGAAGCATGTCCTGTACCTGTCATTAGCAACAAGCCCTTAATAGTTGCTAATAGCATTAATAGCTACTCTTTTGCCATGCTTTTAGCATTATGCAAGGCAGAATGTTGTTATTCAAGCACATGCATTCAGTGGCGGTGCTTGAGTCATTCGATTCATCTATTAAAATGGTTAAAAGGTAATTCAATGACTACTAAGTACTATATTTTAGTCCAGATTACACAATGCATATTGCACAATAATGATTGTGTAACGGCCCCAGCAGAAGGTAACTAAATGATCAGCTCTCTGGGGTTTTATTCATCTACTAAATTCAATTTGATCCTTTTTTCTTTACCTCTGACCAATTTTTTTACAGGAGCGTTTCAGTTTCGCATTCCATTCCTTTTGAGTCTGCTTGATAACACAGCATAATGAAGATATCACTGTGTCACAACTGTGTCCAGATCAAAGAAATGGAATAGCTGTCACCATGCTGGACATGTGTCATTTTAACTCCGAGGATTATGGGAAAATCCTTTGTTTGGCCACAGAGTGATGTGGAAGTGATTAATCCAGCAGCGGTGCAGCCGTCATCTCATCTCTACTGCGTCCTCATCAAAGTCAGGGCTCACACTCTGTCATAAAGGTTCTCCTCAGAGTGATCGAATCTTATACACACAAGCGTATGTGCCTTCGTAATCATAGTAATCATTCATGCTGCAGTCAGTATGTGGTGTGTGTGTGCGCGTACTGATACTTACATGATTAGACATTCAATTTGTATTTGTACGCTTGTGCTTGTGTGTCTTGCGTCTGCGCATGTGTGTGTGTGTGTGTGTGTGTGTGTGTGTGTAGAAGCTGTGATTGTGACGCACAAACAAAGACACTTGCCAGGAAACAATGCAGTCTATTGTGACCTGTCCCTCTAGATCTTGTGCCTCTCGCCCGCTGCTTTCTCACCTCACCTCACCTCAGACACATAGACACACACCGCCTGAGGGATCAAGGTGAGAAGACATGCCTTGTCTCTTACACTCATAGTTGGAAACTTCCAGAAAAAAAAAGCATTTTTTGTAACTAACTTGCCCTGACATGATGATTAATTGACACATAAAGAATGTGTGTGTGCAAGTGTATAAAGGTGTGTGTAAAGTTCACAGGCCAGTGTGAAAGGTATGTGAGGGAGGCATTACGCAGCGTGCCGCATTAGACGGGCCTAATGGAAAGTGGCAGCTAGTCGATGGCGTTTACCAACGCAACTTAAAGGTTAACATTAGCAATTACGCCTGACATGCGGTTGGTGTGGGCTATCAGCGGGGCGAGACAGGCCGATCTATAGGACCGCATCCATAATTAATACATACAGCACTGACCTCACGCACCTCTGTGTGGGAGAGGAGAGGTCATGGCAAAGACGAAAGGGCTATGGACTGGGCTGGGGCCGTTGTGTGTGTGTATGTGTCTGTGTGTGTGTTTGTTTGTGTGTGTGTGTGTGTGTGTGGGAATGTGTGCTTCTGTGGTAGAAAGCCCCTGCAGTCTGCATAGGATGTGTCTTGCACTTGCAAATGGTCTGTGTTCACGGTTTGTGTTCATGTTGGTGACTTATTACTCACACGTCTATCAGATGTGACAGAGAGTGTGGTGTTTGCATGTTTAAATATGTATGTGTGTGTTTTCATGATTTGCTTTTATATGTGTGTGTGTGTGTGTGTGTGTATGTGTCTGTGTGTTTATGTGTCTGTGCATGGTTGTCAATGCCTGTCACATTATTTGATGTTTGATGTGTGTGTTTTTTAGATTGATACAAAATCACACCCGTAAACACATCTGTTGAGTTTTTGCGCATGTATTGGTATGTTTGCATAATTGGTATGTATATGTAAATTTGTGGGAGTCTCCTCTTGAGTGTGTGTGTGTGTGAGTATGTGTGCGTTTGTGTGTGTGCCTTTGCATGTATGATGTTTGTCAGAATTGGTTGGTTAATGAAAGCTGTGCTCAGGAGGAGATGAAGCCGCCGCAAGGAAGGCTCAGAATAAACCGTGATCGGTGACGCACGCCAATACACTCTCTCTCTCCCTCTCTCTCCCTCTCTTTCTGTCTCTATCTCTCTCTCTCTCACACACACACACACGTTTGGAATGGAGAGTGAGTGAGAGAGAGAGAAGGAAGAGAGGAGATGGAACATGAGCTGTTTTGCTGCCTGTGAACTAGAAGAAGCACTCGGAGGGTGAATCTATTATTGACCAAACAGCAGGAAGGCTTTTAGCCAGTGGAGACCAACCCAAACCCATTTACTTCCCCTCAAGGTGCACACACACACACACACGCTCGCGCATACACACACCCTCAAATGCATATTTACATAAACACATACACACACATCTCAAAATGCTCATTTGTATAAACATGCAGAGAAGAAAATAATAATGCACTAATTCACACAACCAAAACCAACATACACACATACACAAACACACACAGGTGCATGTTGATGTACATTACTGCAATGAGTTAATCTATCAATATTATTTATTATGTAGAGTCTGATACGGTGTATGGTATAATGGCATAGTGTGTGAGAAGGTTATGTTTTTTCTCATGTATGCGACACTATTGTCCAGAGTAGATAGTAGAAGTTTATAAAGTGTTGGCACCTCCTAATTTCTTCCCTCTCATTCTTTCATGGTCTCTATATCACACAACCATACACATGTGCCTGCAAATATAGTGGTATGCAGATATATACTGTACACATATACTGGACATACATTTATACCCACATAAATACACATGCCTCCACACACCCACATTCCCACTCTGTCACACATATGCATGCTTTCATGTGCACACACACTCATTCACACACACACACACACACACACACACACACACACAGTCAAACATATAAGGCACACATTTGCACACTCAGAGTTATGGCAATTACCTTCTACATGCTTAATTATGCACGCTTCATGATCACTCAACTTATACACCCACCCAATCACAAATACAACATACACACCCCTGCACACACATTCACCCATGGCAACCAAACACATCGTGTCAGATTATATAATATTTTACATTTTTATATCTTTTTATAATGCCATAAATGTGTCAATCATGTCCAATTCAGAACAAGTTGGGCTAAAATCATCTAATCCGACCAAGCCATAAGGCACACATATGCACATTTATGCACATACCAGTCATGGTAATTACCCTGTACATGCTTAATTAAGCACGCTTCATTATCACTCAACTATAAACCCACCTACTCACAAACACACAGATACACACACACACACACACAAAGAGGCTCTTCACGTTTTCCCAACCCAAAGTGGCTGCTTCAGCCTGGGGCTCTAGGGCCCATCTGGGATTGATTGGTCGAGCTGACGTCAGACACTTGCCCAGGGGTTCCTGAGATCTGAGAGCCACTGAGATCCCTGCTTCTCCACAGCTCTGTTGGACTCCAAACACCATCGCCGACTCAGCATGCGTTGCCACTTGAGCATTATAAAAATCAATGCTTCCAATGCAACCAATGCTTATTTGTAGACAAAATAGTGCCCATACATTTTCATACAGTACTACATGCACAGACATGTAGTCATGCATTGTAGTCAGACATGTTTAATGTGAATTGGAATGTGTAATTGAATGAATGTGACAAATAGAACATGAAAAAAATTTAAATAAGCCTAAATGTAAAACATAACCAAACAATGGTGAAATGTCTTAAAATCTGTGTTAGTGACAATATAATTCTTGCAAAGGAAAAAATGCACTGACTCTCAAAATACAATACAGTACACACATGCAAATATACATAAATGCATACATACACAAATACAAACATAAGTGCATAGATACACACATACATACATACATAAATGCATACATATATATATACACACACACACACACATACATACATACTTACAAACAAATAGTACAGTTGAGGCTGAAATTACTGTAGGTGGACATGACCATTCACAATCAGTGTTTGTTATTTTGCAAACAAATACACTTGTAAAACAATGTTCAATTTTTAATTAGGATGTTTTATTACACTAAACTAAAACAAGAAAGGGCAAAGATTAGACAGCCAAAATGAACCCAGAGTGGTTCTTTACTAGGTTGGCACAAGTCTGCTGAGGGATTTTGGCAAACTGTTTGATTGCAAATTGTTCGAGCTGGTCCAAATGCTTTGCTTGGTTTCCAAGCATGGACATTCAGTTTGGTCATTATTTCCTGGCCATTGTAGGAAAATACGTCCCTTCAGGACAAATCCAGTCCTGTTGTTCTTGTTGGAAAATAATTTCCAATAATGATCCAATAATTTCCAATAATGGACAGTACATCATTCATTACATTCACATTTACAGGTGCGTTGATCGCTCTCTGACATCTATGTGTGGGTGTGATGTCCTGTGACCTCTGGCACTGATCTGAGAACAGCTAGCCATATGCAGCCTCTGTGGTACCCAGCATCAGCCTGTGACTTTTGCCTAATCTCCTCACAGCTCCGGAAAACACAGGCACACAGCAGGAGAGACTGACAGCCCCAAAGCACACAAGGAACACCAGAGGCCTCCTGTCTGTCTCCTGTCAAGAGTTGATGCATGTTACCCTTTTAAATCTGTTTTTTTTTTTTTGTATGTGCCCTCTCCACACACTCACACA
The DNA here is from genome assembly GCA_017657215.1 of Limnothrissa miodon. Classification (NCBI taxonomy): domain Eukaryota; kingdom Metazoa; phylum Chordata; class Actinopteri; order Clupeiformes; family Clupeidae; genus Limnothrissa; species Limnothrissa miodon. The sequence goes on from JAGFZM010002293.1 coordinate 268,483, forward strand.
CATGCACACACACACACACACACACACACACACACACACACACACACACACAGCATTCTTTCTCTCTTTTTCTCTCTCTAACTCTGCATGTCTGTCTCTCTATGCCCTGCCTACCGATGAAAGGCAGCGTCTGTGACTCAAATCCCAAACTCTTGATGCGTTGTTTATCACTCCCCATGCTGCCCATAGACACACACACACACACACACACACACACCATCCCTGGGCTGAGGTCACCTTCATCATGCACTGTCAGGCACAGATTCTCCTGATACGTTGATGAGTGGTTCACATCACTGTGATAAGTGACTGTGAAATCTAACAGAACTGTTACCATTTTTTGCCAGTCATTTTCACACTTTGCTCAATACAGTGTCTATCTTTAGATCCTTTTCTATAGTGTAAGCACCCCAGCTAACATTTGCCACAAAATATTACAGCCACTAAAACTCTAATAATGCTACAGTATGCAGCAGGCTTTCTACCGTAGCGCTACGGCGTCTGTTTTGGAAACTACAAATGTTTTCAATGGCTTTACTATTTATTCATGGCTTTATTTTGTCATTTATATGTCTCTGGCTGCTACTACACTGTCCAGACAAATTGTTGCACAACCACACATGGCTTGACTGCCGTATAATGTTGTGGGACAATATTTTGGAATTCCAATGTTGCTTGGTCAAAACAAAATGACTAATTGTTTTTTCTTAAATTCCTATCCAGGAAACTACTGGCGGTATTTTTCCTGAATAGGCTTGAGCAATGGATCTTCTTCCTGAAATAACCTTCACAAGGGAGCTTTTCCCTTCCCCTGTTGCCCTTGGGTGCTCCCTGCTAATGTCTGTAAAACACCATGAGACGCGCTGGACAAATCTAGTTGGATTGAAATTAGCTTAAGAACAAAGGATTACTTTAAAGGAATAAAAAGACAACGGCACACACAAACATGTTACATTGTGTTCCACTGCAAAAATGTCAAAGATTGTTACACAAATTCATCACTTATATTTAAGGTTCTTTTAATGTATGACATCTATAAAGTAATATGTAAATACAGTACTTGTAATTACTGGTAATTAAATGCATTTGTTTTTAAAGCAATGCAAAAGAAATGTGTTTGGCTCCCATTGTAAGGTTGTTGTGAAAGTGTTAAAGTGAAAAAATAGCCATTGCACTGAGCCGTGTGATAGTGATTGGCAACTACATAAGTAGCGGGTCATATACAGACCATAAATAGCACAATTTATGCACAAAATAAAACTAATTTTAGCACAAAATAAAACAAGTTCTAGACTTTTGAATAGTTGGTGAAATATTCATGCACTTGTGTGGGCTAAGTTATCAGAGCCCTTGTTTGGCAACCAGCGATTGTGTTCTTTACCTCGCAGAAAGGCGTGCTTGGTGTACACTCACAGAGTGATTTAAGATGTTTTGAAACACAGCGTGTGCTAGAGGACACATATAAGCATTGCACCAGTGCTTTAAGCTCAAGTTGAACATGAGTTAAAAAGGGGGGTTGTTAATGTTGGCAATCCACTTTTGACACCCTTCAGCCATGACGTCTGGTCACAGTTAGAATTTTCCATGCCTTTTGTAATTATGTCAGAATTGCCATCAGATGTTGGTCTTTGTGACAACACTGATCAGTGCAGTTTCTGCTGTTTTTATGTAATGATCTTTAAAAACATTCAACCACATTGATTCCAAAACAAGTTGTTTTTTTTCTAATGAGCATTTCCCTGTACCGACATTGATCTTTTGCCATGAGAAATAACAGCCTCTCTCCAGTCAAAGACTAACTCTTCAGGCATCCTGGGTGGAGGGAGAGAGAGAAAGAGAGAGATTTTGCCAAAGCTGAAAAGGGGGAGAAAATAATCGGCTATGAGGAGGAGGTGGAGAGAGCTATTTGTGGGTCTGTTTTGAAGAGAGGGGCAGCCAAGGTAATGAATGAGAATAGAGCATCTTGGTCCCCCGATAGCGCTCCACAGTATCCTAAAGGGGTTCAGCTCTCTCTCCCTCTGTGAACAAGAAAGATTTGATTAGTCAGTGTCCCGTTTAAAGACTTAAAGACCATGTTTATTTCCTCTTCCTTTCTAACCTCTTTCTCAGCGGTGTGTGAGTGTGTGCACGCGTGCGTGTGTGTGTGTGCATTTCCCATCTTTACCCCTAGAGGCCCTTTTTTTAACTTTGATATCTACCTCTCGCAGCAAAGCCTTCTTAACGCTTTGGTTTTTGTTAAACTTGCACTCTCACCTAATCCCATTTCAGCGAAGTATAAAGACAACATAAAAATATCAACATTTAGCCGCCCTTGCTCTTATCTCCCCAACACACAGTGATTAGATTACAAAGACACATTCTCCTCCTGCAACCTTTGATACCGTAAAACATTTTCCTGCACTTAGGATTAAGGCCTTCCCGTTCTGGCCCCGTGTCTGTATTAATGTGGCCTCTAATCTGCCAGCCACTGGAAGCTCTGTGTGCATCAATGTTTGTTATTTGATTGTGTGTGTTTTTATGTCTATGTTTTTATGTGTGTGCTATGTGTGTTTATGTGTGTTCTTGGATTGTGTGTGTGTGTCTGTGTGTGTGTGTGTGCATGGACAGTAGCATCCTAGCTAGTTCCTGGCTGGACGTTTGCCAGATGTAGATTAGCATCTCTAAATCTGTCTGCCTTGCTCTGACCCGCTTCTGCCACTGTCACATCTGAGGCCATTGGTGCCACACACATACACTCATTCTTCAAGCCAGAAGACCATTCAAATGCATTTACCATCCACACCGAAAGCGATGCTGTTATTCTCAGCTACTTGAGAAAGTGTCACATTTTGAAGTCAATTTTTACTTTGGTTGGAATTCACATTGATATGAAGATGCTCCTTTCACTGACAGCAGCAACACTGGAAAGAGATTCACATTGTCTGCCATCATTAAAGCAAGTTTGAATGGGAGGCGCAGCAGGTGGTTAGACTTATGTTGTTTTGAATGTAACATGCAGTAAATGTAGACATGAGTTTCTTGCTGAATTGATTATGGCAAGGAAGTGTGTGTGTGTGTGTGTGTGTGTGTGTGTGTGTGTGTGTGTGTGTGAAGAAGGGAGGCTGGCACACTAATTACTCTTTGTTTGCCAAAGCATATCTGTGTGCGTGAGTGACTGTCTCTCGATGACTGCACTGTCAACTCTTTGAGCGCCAGGCTAATTACAGCAGTCATTATCCTCCCAAAACCTAGCGCTCCCTGACCTTGCATGCACAGATGAGATGACAGAGGAAAAGGTGAAACAGAGGAAGGAAGAGAGAATGACAGAAAGAAAGTGAGGGAGAGAGAGAGAATTATTATGTGTGTATTCTGTTAATTACAGTGGTTATTATCCTGGCATGGCAGACGGTTTGTCTAGTGAAACCCGCCCCGAGCCTGGTATCAGGGGGTCCCTTGTCAGAGCGCTCCAGCGCCCAGTGGAGCAGAATGAAGATGAGTGCTGGTGGAGAGGCCTAGACAGGAGCCGTGGAGAAGCCTCTCACTGGGACACTCAAGCCTCCAGCAGCAGCCTGGTGGAGGAGAGGGTGTGTGTGTGTGTGTTGTGTGTGTGTTTATGTCTTGGTTCTTGTGTGTAAGTGTTAGTGTGTAGGATAGTGTGTAGGAGTGTGCATACATACTTACATACGTAGGGTATTTAAAGTGGGTATTTGTATTTCTGTGTTATTTTATGCCAAATCTCGTTGGTACTTTTGAATGAATACAGTTTTGCATGTTTTGAAGTTATGCATGTGTGTGCAGGTAAGTGTGTGTGTGTGTGAATGTGTATGTGTGTGTGTGTGAGTGTGTGTATGTGTGCACATGACTCATTAGCCCTTTTTCCCTTGAACAAGACTCTCAGTGCGTCCACCCCTGAAGTAAGGCAGTTTTGCACCTCTTGCTCCCCTCCCCTCAATCACGATGCAGTGACTCATCGTTCGCCCACAAAGCTCGGCAAAGTGGCCTGACTCACTAGTCCACACACCTATACGACGCACACACACACACACACACACACTCTGGCACACACATTCAATTGGATGAACCTCTCAAGAACCAACCGACCATTCAGTTGCATCTGTCATTATGGCATCTGTCATTATTATCACTGTGAGATTACAGGTGCGGGGGATGTTTGACATTTACAGTCTTTTAACGGCGTAATTGTGCTCGCCACCGTCTTTTTCTCGTTATTTTACACAGTAGGGGCTTCTTCATCCACGCCACGTCTCTCTCACCCAGATGTCCGTGGCGTCAATTCCATCCCCGTGTCATTTCGTGCGCACTGATTGTGCAGTCATCCCTCTACCTCAGCATCAGGCGTCAGTAAAAGCGATGCTGTGGAGCACAGCATGATCCGTGTGGGAGTCACATGCAAAGTTCATAGAAAAGTCTGACTTCAGGAAGTAAGAAAGAAAGGTCTGAGAATGTACTCGTTTTACCTTTGCAGGGGGATTCATGGCTCAGCTGCTCTGCCAGGCTGAGAAGCTGTGTTAATTATGTTAATTAGAATTAGCTTAGTTTGAGTAAATGGGTGCAACCAGTATGGGCTGTGGGATATTGGCTCTCTGAAGATGAATGTTTTACTCTCCTCCCCTGTCCCTGTTTCTCCCAGGGTCTGCGTCAGCTGTCTCTGTCTGTGTCCATCTGTCCAATCCGAGGCTTTCGTCACCAAAGGGAAGCACAGCGTGTCTCTGTGTGTGAGTGTGTGTGCGTGAGTGCGAGTGTGTGTGGCGTGGCACACTGACACAAGAGTTACCGATGGTAGAAGAGAACACGCCAGGAGGGGAGGGAAAGTGTGTCAGAACAATCTCAGTGTCCCCGCATCCACTCTGATCTCTGCGCTTCCGGCCACTCAGGGGCGAGGGAGTGTGTCACTCCACACCAGGCCGGCCCATGGTGCCACGCCAGGCAAGCAAACACGCCCACTAATCTACTGGCTTAGCCAGTCCACACAACGGACAGACACAAACGGAAGCTGTGTAGGTGTCTGCTCTTTGTCTGTATGCATGTGTGTGTGTGTTATTCATGTCAGCTCTACAAATAAATCTCTTCTTTTTTCTTTTTAATCCCTTAGTCTTTTGACCCCTGTAGCCCTAGGCTATTGTTGACATGGCTCGGATGGGGTTTTGAGGTCAGAGAGTGTATTTATTTGATTTAACTACTGCCTTAGTTCCTGAAAACTTGAAAACACTCACAC
>JAGFZM010002293.1:283697-294418 GCA_017657215.1 Limnothrissa miodon
GGGGGGGGAAAGCGTAGAGTAGACCTCGCGGCCACGGATGTGCCAGCACGTCTGACCCTAGCGGCGCATCTCGCTCCAGCGAAAACCATGCTGGACAGTGAGCGTTCTGTCTCGAGGCGAAAAGCGTGTGTGAGACTCGTGGGCGCCCACGCGTGGTTGGCGGGCCGCGCACATCACTCGCGATGTGTGCGTCAGCGATGTTCGTGGTCGGTGAGCTGCGCTCTTCACTCGCGACGCCCCGTGGGGCAGCCGACCTGGAGCGCGCGTCAGCGACGTCCTTGAAGAGGGGGGAAAAGTCTGCCGTCCGCCCGATGGCAGAGGTGTCTGACTGAGCAGACAGCTCCGCCCGCACCTGGACGACAAATTGACCGACAGAGGCGGCGAGGGCGGCGGAAGAAGCTGGGGAGCGCTTCTCGACCGTGAACGCCTCCGACGCGCCGCACGCCCACTGCTCAGGGGCGAGTGGGTCAGAGGACGTGGAGGTCGTGATGTCAGTAGTAGCCCTGGCGCCACCTGGGCGCCGCTGGGGCGTGACGTCACGCAAGGCGCAGAGCGCGGAGGCGAATGGCTAGGTAACGCGTGAGTCTGCGAGAAGCGAGACGTACAGCGGCGAGAGAGGCTGAAGAGCGCCCTCTGATCGCGACCGTCTACAACGTGGCGCTCGTCCATTGCCTGGGGGCGAATGGGTTTGGGCAATGCGTCAGACCGAAGAAGCGTGTGTGCGGAGTGCTGATGAATAAGGCAAACTCAGGGCCCGCGAGGGCGCGAGAACAGAGAGGCTCGCCGAAGCGGGGGAAGCGTTATGAGCTGAGGGCTGCAGAACGAAAACCCGTGCCTTTTAAGCACTCAAGGCAGAGCGGACAACGGGCAGGAGCCGCGTGACATAGCCTGCCGCACGCCCGCGATCGCTTCAGGATCGCTGCTGATGTCTGCGTCGCTCCTGGCTCGACGGGCGCGTGGCTGAAGCGCACGTCCACACGAGCGTGAGCGTTGCCAAGGCTGTTGTTGCCCCAATGCTGGCGCTGGCGCCGGTCTGGGTGTGTCAGCCCTCTTCCTGGACTGCTGCGCGCGAAGCGGGGGAAACGTTCTGAGGAGAGAGCTGCAGAACGAAAAGCCGTGCCCTTTAAAGCACTCAGAGGCAGAGCGGACAGCGGGCAGGAGCCGCGCGTCATAGCCTGCCTCACACCAGCGCTCGCTTCAGGATCGCTGTTGACATCTGCGTCGCTCCTGCCTCGACGGGCACGTGGCTGAGAGCGCACGTCCACACGAGCGTGAGCGTTGCCGAGGCTGCGCGGCAGAAGGCCAACGGCACTCCTTCCTCCATGCTGAGGCAAGCGCAGGCCTAGCCTGCTAGCTGCCTGAGCGGCACAGAGCTAGCTCGCTAGCAAGCTGAGTGGCAAGAGTCTTCTGGCCGGGCGGCGGCGAGTCAATGGCGGCTAACCTCCTGGTCTGCGAGGAGGGTTGAGCCGTGGCTAGCTGGCTAGGGACTAGCAGCTAGGTAGCTGGCTGCCGGCCGCGTTGTCGTCGAGAGGAGGGAGGTAACCCCATCTTCGTCGACGGCTTCGATGGCGGGATCATCCGCCTCTTCAGCGAGGTGCGGAGAACCAGCCGCACGGCAAGGAGGCCATGATAGGGCTAGCTGAAGAGCTAGCGAGCTGGGCCGTGGCTAGCTGGCTAGTAGGCGGCTGACAAGCAGCTAGGTAGCTAGCTGCAGGCCGTGTTGCCGCCGAAGATTGTCTGGGCGACTCAGCGAAGACGCCGGGGAAGTTCAAGATAGCTGCGGGAGACAGCCGATCACAGCGGAGCTCGGCTGAGAGAACACCAGTGGCGTGTTCCATCCTAAGGCAGAAGCAGACAGTATGGCGGTCGGCAGCCGCCATTAGCCGTTTCCAGTCGAGACATCTAAGCTTTGCCATCCAACGACTCTTGGTACCAGGTAGGGACCGACGTGAGTGACTTTGAGAAGGATGGATTCCGGAAGTTTTGAAAAAAAAAAACGTTGTGGTGGGCTTTCAAAAAGCCGTTGATTTTTTAAAGAATATTTGCGAAAGCAAACGGAGTGACTCAGAACACACGCAGTAGCCGAGGTGAAAAAGGCAAAGAGGACCTGAAGCGTAAGCGCAGTCAATATATAGACTTTCTGACGTCACGCAGGGCTGTCTAAGTAGTTGCCTGCGCGCGTCAGAGCGCTTACTGCCCTTTTATCAAAGGGTTGGTTAAAATTGACTTCAGAAAAAGTAGGAGATGATAGGCATCATCCATTCGTACGTTTCGGCTTTGAAACGAAAGAGAACAGTGTGGGTGCACAGAGGGTTTTTTTTTCATTTCAGGTCCAAATCTCATCATTTAGAAGGAGCCGTTGCTTATGGGGGACTGAGGATAGGTGTTTAACAATAAGCAGGTTTGATGATGCAATGTCTGCTCTCTCTTTCTCTCTCTCTCTCTCTCAGGGAGAATTGGGACCAGAAGCGTTCAAAAAAGCCATCTGGGGCTTCGAAATTGCAGTTATTGTTGAGATTCAGTCTGTGGATATTAGGAATTTGTTCGTGTGTATGTGTGTGCGTGCACGGAAGGCAAAAAAGCCCCTCTATTTATCCTCTTTGACTCACTTCCAACTTTGTCTTGTTTTCTCAGTGGAATCGTTTTTTTTTTTGTTTTGTTTTGTTTTTTTGTCAATCAAGCGGCAGGAGAGAGAAAGTGAGGGGAGAAAACAACAACGGAGAGTAGAGTGGGGATCAGGGCTGAAGCCTGAGGATGACAGACAGACACACAGACAGGTGCACTCACTGACAGACAGACATGGTGACTCACTGCTTTCACAGCGCAGATGCTTAGCTCCACCAGCACAAAATCAGTCTTCACATTTCAAACATGAGGGCTTTTGCATTTCAAGCATGTGGTAATTGAATTCCCGGCCAGACAGAGAGACAGACAGAGTGAAAGGTAGAGAATGAGATAGTAAGAGGAAAGGAGAGAAAAAAAGCAGACACAATCAAAGTGAGAGAATGAGATAGTAAGAGAAAGGGAGAGAAAAAGTGAGAGAGAGAGAGAGCGAGAGAGAGAGAGAGAGAGAGAGTGAATGGTCACGGCAATACAAGAATTTGAAGGCAGAGAGAGGGAGAGTGTGTGTGTTTCGTCACCTTTACTCTTCTAACCGAGACTTATCAGCCGTTGCTCTGAGTAGCAGTCTAAGCCCCATGGCTATGTGCTGATAAGCCAAGCCTGTTCTGACGTGTGTGTGTGTGTGTGCTAGTCCCTTCTGGTTGGTCGGCTGACTCACGCTGGACTGGGTCCATTGCTGTGCATGTGACAGAGCCAATTGAGCTTATCCCAATACCCTATACTCCAACACTAAGCCCTGAACCCTCAAAGAATCCTAAAAGACCCAGTGTGTCCCCTAAGCCTAAAAGTCCTGAACACACAGTTAAGTTTTTAGGGTTTAGGGTAAAGCTTCTAGTATGTAGGACTAGAGTCTTTCAATGAGAGTGTAGGGCTAAGAAGGCATTGGAATTCTGTCTCCTTTTTGGGAGTACCTAGTGAGGGTGCAGAGGCCAGTCCACACACCCCGACACCTCTGCACACAGTTGCCTGATTGGATCATGATGTGCGATTTTCACCGCTAGAAGTTAGCGTGTAGCCCTGTGTTGATGTTCAAATGGTGGAAGTGATGGGGTGTGAGCCTCTGAGTGTGCGAAAGAGAAGTTGGTGATGGATTGTGTGTGTGTGTGTGTGTGTGTGAGTGAGTGCTGGAGGGGGTAAAAAAGGGTGAGTAAATTAATCTTCATCTCTCTCCTCTTCCTCCCTCTCCTTTGGCTCAGGGCATCTCTCCTCAGTCGCAGTGCGGATCTCTCTCTCTCTCTTGCTCTCTCTCTCTCTCTCTCTCTCTCTCTCTCTCTATCGGGCATGCTCATCTGCTTATCTCACTGCCTAATCTTCAAAGTGAGTCCTGACACTCAAAAAATATGCCCCCACTCTCCTTGAGTTTCTTTCTCCTACACTTTCTTTTTCTCTTATTTTTCATATTCTCACACACACACACACACACACACACACACACACAGACATATAAATATGACAAGATATAAACATGCAAGCACACACACACACAGAGACATCACAAACACAGACACATATAGCACACATCAGACAATCATCACACACAGACACCCACACATATACACACGTGTTGAGACGCCTGGAGAGTGTCTCCACGGTTACATAACTGTATGCAGTGCAGGCATGCTAATGTGTCTTATCTGACTTTGATCTGAGAGAGAGGATGGGAGGAGTGTCTGTGCACGCGCGCGCACGTGCACGTGTGTGTGTGTGTTCGTTTACAAAGGCTCCACGCACCAGCTGATAACTGGGCAACTCAAAGGTGTCGGCTCACGTGGATGGTTATCGTCAATGATTGTCTGAGAGAGCACAGTCAATCCCAGACTCCCTTGCCAGCCAGCCTCTCGTCTGATTCACTCCCGCACATCAGAGATAAGACACACGGCCTGATATCCGTCTCTGCGCCGCTAGCAGCAATGTCGGCCATGCTCTATGTTCCAAACCCATGCCCGTTTGGACCACCCTCTGCCCAGATCTGGTAAGAAGGTCATCCAGCCATCCAGTGACGTAAGGACCTGGGTGCTTATTATGGTCCCATCAACGCACACGCACAGGACCCAGTATTTCTGAGGCTCTCCCACACACATCAAAGAGACAAAGGGGTGTGGCTAATATCATCATCATCATCAGTGGGGGCCGTCATGCAGGACTGCAACACTCTGCTGCAACAGTGCGCCACAGCAGAGCCTATTCCTGTTCTCTGCCTTTTGTCCTTCCACGCATTGTATTCAATCAAATGCCGTCACTAGAGACGTCCACGTCCTTAATGAGCCTGGGCAAATGACATTTTGCAGCAGAATTCCCCCGACTGTCAGCATAGAGCTTTGATAAATATTAGCAGATAGAGCCAGCGGATCTTAGACTAGCTAATTGGCAGCATAGCCAATTACCTAGCAGAGGTAATGACAACAAAGAGCCATCCCAATCAGCGGAATACAGCCAAAGTTAATCCAGCATTTTTTCTATATATCATCAAGGCCTCTTGTTCTTCAGCAAATTTTACAAACAAATCATTCCTATATTTTTAAGGGATCATTTTACAGTAATCTACTCTAATCTAAACCTAACCTAACCTAAACCTTGATAAATACCTAAAAAACAGCTTCATCTTACTCCACATTCTTCTTACTACATTCTTACTTGATGTGACAATCAATTTGGTGTTGAAGGCACTTTGTCTAAATCTGGACGACATGTCAACGTCATTGTCAAGCCTTTAGTCTTGTTCCGTGACACCCGTGTTCTAGTTTTGTCGGCGCATCGGTTCTTCGAAGACCTTCCCCGAATTCACCACTGAGGCAATATGCCACCCGACAGCAGCGGGGTCATCCCCGCTTTTGGGACAAATGTGTGTGTGACTCGAAGATTGCCCCTCTCCAAAGGAACCACGTCAGCCTGAAGAGTGAAAGGATGGAGGGGGTAGAGAAAGACTGACATAAGGCAGAGAGGGAGAGAATAGAGAGAGATAAAGTGAAAGATTTGGTTGCTTGAATTATGTGCAGATGGGATGGGGGGGGCGGGTTACATTTACTGGCCTTCAGAACAAACAGATCATGATCATTTCCTGACGTGTGGCTGAGTGTTTGCTGCAGATAGTCCTATTTGCCCAGACTGATGTGTGTGTGTGTGTGTGTACATGTGTGATTTTATGTGAGGTCTGAAGCACACGCTCTGGCTTTGGTTTTGGAGGCAATACGAGGCAAGATGTGTGATGTGATTGTGTACGTGTGTTTGTGTGTAAAAGTGTGTGAGAGTAGGAGATGGGAGAGACCAGGGGGAAGGTGGTGGTGGGAAACATTTGAAAGGGAATGTGGGCTATATGCTATCCGTCTGTGTGTGTGTGTGTGAGTCAGGCAGGCTCCAGGCCCCTCTAGCAGGAGTCGAGTACGTCAGGAACACTGGGCTTGATTAGGACGTCTGTTTCCCGTTTGCTGTGTGCAGACGGCATGAGAGAGAGACGAGGAGAGAGAGGGAAAGAGATGAAAGGACAGAAATAGAGAGAGAGAGAGGAGGTGGGGTGCTGAGGGTGGATTGTAAAAAGAGTTGAGAGTGAGGGTGCAGCATAGGAAGCTTAAAGAGATGGCGTCTGGGGGGGTGGGGGTCCTTTTTTAACAGGCTAACTGGCAGTAGGAAAGAAAGTTTGATGTCTGCGAGCTTTCTGAAAGTTTTCACAACTCTGCAGTTCACATAAAGCACAATGATGGAAAAGAAGCATCAGACAAAAGAAGCCATTACAATGCAAGAGATGAGATGAGGGTGCAGAAATGGAAGGGGAAAAAAATAATATATAAAAAAAATATATTGCGAAAAAAAGTATGTTCGAAGAAATGAAGGGCGGTTGGCAAGGCAGGAAAACAAACAACAGAGATCAGGAGATAAAAGAGTGGAAGAGAGAGAGAGAAGTGAGGAGAGGAGAGAGACAGAAGTATGACGTGATGAGGGAAAAAGAAAAAACTGCCTTCCAACTCACTGCAGTGCCGAGCAGAGATTATTCATACACAAGTACTGACATCCATTACGTGACAAACAGACATTCATATTCCTGAGGTGGGCCTCTGTTTATCTATTACTGTGTGTGTGTGTGTGTGTGTGTGTGTGTCTGTATGTGTGTGTGTGTCTGTATGTGTATATGTGTGTGTGTGTGTGTGTGTGTATGCATTGGTGAGTAAGCATGTGCGTGTGTGTTCTTTCTGCCTTGACTTTCTCTGTGATTAAAAACCTTCAGGGAGAATATGTGCATCTGTGTTTATTTGCCCATGTTTTGACACATCTCATTTTGTGTGTGTGTGTGTGTTTGACATGTGGTGCATTTGTGGTTGCTTTCTTTCTTCTCTCTGTATGTGTGTGCGGGCATGTATCTCTGTGTCTGTATCCAGCTACTTTTTTCAGAGACCCTTTGAGGCAGCTTCACTGCAGGATTCGTCCTTCCTGACTGGAGATCAGTGGACACACACTGTGTCGTATCTGCAGTTCATGTGTTCCTCCAGCCAGATAAGACGCGGAGCCCGATAAAACCACATCTGAGGCCAAGATCACAGGGGGGCAGATAACGCAAGTTCTCAAAGAGAACCAAAAGTCTTGTGTTGCCACTGAAAGTTTACTATGTTTTCCATGCTTAAGGAATTGCCAAGCATACAACGGCAGCCTGTGACAGCAGCTCCCACCTGCTTTTACCCTTGTGGCTGTTTTTCACCTTTTGTGACCAGCATGTGCTGGACCGTGTCTTTTAACTTTCTGGTACTTGTTTGTTTTTAGTCAATCTCTATCCATTTGGAAAGTTTAGTTTGCCATTTTTAGAAACATGCCCTGCCGCCTGCCTACATAGCTCTGTATGGAAGGCCCTTGTACTGACCATACTACGTTGTATGCATGTACAATATGTGTAAAGAACATTTCATGATAATCATAAAAGACAGCATAGGAAAAATACAGTACACAGTTGGTGTACAAATACAAGTACGTAAGTTTCTCTCTCTCTCTCTCTCTCTCTTCCACACACCTAAACAGACATTTTCAGACACAGAGGTGAGAAAGTCACACACACACACGCACACACACACACACACACACGTACAAAGAGGAAGCATCTGTAGGTGGCGTCTGTGGAAAGTGGCCGAGGAATTGGATGGCAGGGGTCGGAGGGCAAATACTGAGTCTGTCCTTGCTCTGTGACAGCATTGAGGAGGACACATACATCAACGGGAGCCCTCCATGTCAAACAAAGACCTTGTGTTACACACACACACACACACACACACACACACAAACACATCCACACTCTCCCTGGTAGGCATTGAGTGTGTGTGTGTGTGTGTGTGTGTGTGTGTGTAAAGTTAGGATGCAAAGCTACAGTGTTATTCTGGCAAGGCATCCCTGTGGATTTCTTCATTTCAGTGATTAAATCACACTCAGCAATCACAGTAATCTTAATGTGGCTGCGCACCCATGAGGACCTGAAAAGGATGATACTGTTGCTGTTGTTGATTACAACTCCACATTTGTCTGTTGAGTGTCTTCCGTAACGGCAAAGATATATGAGGTTGCATTGATGGCATGTGCATGTACACACACACACACACACACACACACACACTGATTGCCTCTCTTCATTTATCTTTGATTCTTTCCCTGTTTGTTTTAAGAATCAGATCATCAGTAGGCATGAGGCATCCAGAGGCATGTCAGATCAGTCAGAGTCAGTGATGTATGATGCACTGATAGGTCAGCCATCACTCACTCAGTTTGAGACACACCTTTTTCCTGTTCTCTCCATTTCTCCATCTCTCTCTTTCTCTGCCTCTCTCTATTTCTGTGGTAATGGAACCCAGTTCAGTTCTGTATAATCCAATACATTTTAATGTCAGGACAACAAAGCATATCTACGCTGCCAGAGAGATTTCTCTTAGAAGACAGAATGGAAACATGCAGCCCGTTTTCTGTTTCTCTTAGTGTGTGTGTGTGTGTGTGCGTGTGTGTTTGTAGTAAAATCTTCCTCATCTCTATTTTAAAGGCTTTTTGCATTCTCTCTCACACTCTAGTCAAAATGTCAGTGGCTTCCTGCCTCTATCCTTTCAGTGCAAGAGACCTGTTAGTCTCCCACTCAGCATCTCTCTGGCTCTCCTTCTCTCCCTCCTCTCCTCTCTGCCTCCCTTATGTCCATGGCTACACACACAAACACACACTCACACACACACCCTCTCGGTGACTTTGAGGAACCATTTCCATGCCTGTTGTGTAACACTGGGGACGGGAGACGTGATAGTGGCTGCAGCGTGTCCATCAGTCCTTCAAAAGGCAAGGTCCCCGGGGAGTCATCCCAAATGCCACCCGCCACACACGCCCTGTCTACGTAACATTTGTAGAGTGACGGGAGTGGAGAGCTGGCGTCTCTGTGTGGTAACACCAGACCTTGGGAAGACACACAGTGGAATATAAAAAACTATACAAATCTGAGAAAAAGAGAGGGGGGATTATGAATATGTAGGCTGAAAGACTATACTCTCAATACATCAAGTATAGGAGAGTAGGAAATCAAAAGAAAAGAAAGAAATGGAGAGACAAAAATGGAGAGAGAGAGAGCTGGAGGAAAACATTGTTTGGCTGGAGGATGTGCTCTCTCTCTCTCTCTTGCTCTCTCTTTCTGAATGAATCATGTGGACAGAGGAGATAAAAGCACAAGCCACAAAAGCCAACAACAACAACCCATGAAGAAAAAGAAAAAAAAAGCCACAGAGACAAAAAATAGAATAATTCATGTTGAAACGTCCTATCAGGGACAAACAGGGTTTTGCGAGCAAATAAAGGAACACAATAAATAAATAAAGAAATACAATGCAATGCTGATTGATTGACTTCAGCAGGGAAAAATTAAATGCAGGAGCAGGCAGGCTGGAGCGGAGCAGGCAGGGCCTCCAACCTTTCATGGCTTCATCACAAGGCAATGGCCAACACATACACACACACACACAAATGCATCCAGCATCCATGAGATCATTTGCACAGTAATTTGTGAAGCGCTCATGCATGCCCTGCCGCATTTCAACGGCCACATCGCTTGCGGGGTGGCAGAGACGCTTGCTCCTCGTTTCCCATGATCCTCCACAGCTTCCCGCCCAGAGGAAGGTTATAGCTCCAGGGCTCATAAATCTCTCAGTTGCTATTTCAGGCCACACTGGCCAGAAAGCCTCGGAGGTAATTGCACATTTATATAAATATATAAAGAGAGAGCGAGAGGGAGAGAGAGAATTAGATCTACCCTTAAGTGAAGACACCATGTCCTCTTTCCTGGCTTAATCAAGCAGAGGCGACGCCTTTTGCTGCTCGCAAGCCAATTGGTGGACGGGGCAGCGCAGAGCCGGATGATGGCGAGGCTGGTGGTCGAATCGACCAATGGGGAGGAGAGAAATCGAGAGACAGAGGTGGGACAGAGGTTGGACTGACCGAGCGGCCGGTGGATAGCGCGATTCCATTCTCTCCTCTCTTACAGATTAAGAATTGCACCATGAAGAGTAATTATGGGATGGAGAGCTCGGAGAATAAGGCCTGGAGACAGGGGAGAGGAAGGGCAGAAATTCATTTCACCGGGCGTTTAGCCAGCTTCCACAAAAGCTTGAACTTCATCTATTTTTTTTCCTGGCAACAGACCTTTTTTCTCAGGATTTGTTTATAAACGAAACATTAATTGCACCGAGCACAATCCCCACATCCCACATCCCCCACACCCCAGACCAAAGTCAGGCAAATAAAAACAAAACAAGGCAAGAGCAGAGAACTACTAACAATGGGGCTTCATAAGGATTTGATTTATCCATATGGGCATTTGCTTTCTACACATCAGATGTCTTTTGGTCTTTTCCTGAAGTTGGGGTGGGGAAGATTAATAAAGTGTATTACACACAAATCCAGGGTATATTAACTGGAAAGCCTTCTCAATTTTGCCCTAGATGGATCACTGGGTACTGTGAATTTAGCAACTCCCCAAAAAGATGAATTTTTAAAGATTATAATCCACCAAGATATGGGTGTTATTTATTACATTCCTTGCTGCACTGTGAGAAGTAGGTATGAGGTGTGTGTGTGTGTGTGTGTGTGTGTGTGTGTGTGTG
>JAGFZM010002293.1:294428-310314 GCA_017657215.1 Limnothrissa miodon
GTGTGTGTGTGTGTGTGTGTGTGTGTGTGTGTGTGTGAAATAGATTTAGATAAGAGATAGAGAAACAAAAGATTACCATCTTTATGCAAAGATATATTTCTGATAGAAATCATCCAATAGGAAACAAGCCCTCTGAGGTGTGTGTGTGTGCGTGTTTATGACCGTGAGGTGAAATTAAAACATAAAGGGTATGTGGGGACACAAAGTGTGTGTGTGTGTGCGTGTGTAGGTGGGTGGGGATGCAGTCCACCACCCCCGGTGTTTAGCCTGTCTTTGGTCTCCAGGTTGTTTCTTTGGTGTTTATCTGAGATCCGCTTCCCCCCTCCCGAACCTCCAGGCCTCTTTGGACACAATGTCTAAAACAGCCCTTGTTCCCAGGGCTATCTCATTCGCATCATAGCGACCTCCAAGGAAGGAAATTTACAACTTTAGACAATAGATTGTGTCCTCGGAAGTGTGTGAGTGTGTGTGTATGTGTGTGTGCCAGTGGGTGTGGATGTTTGTGTATTCAAGGAATATCTGAAGCTGTGTGCATGTCAAACAAGTGTCCGACGTTATTAGGTGAGTGTTTAAATTTCTTGGCATATGGCTACCACAACAGACTTGTTTATGTGTACATAGTTCCAGTACATAGCCTAGATCTTATGTTTAGTGTGTATGTGTATGTGTGTGTGTGTGTGTGTGTGTGTGGCATGGTATGAGGCCCTCCACATTTGCTAGCTTTGAAAGAATTAAGTCTGTTGTAGCTGTTAAGTGTTGTTGTCTATGGTGATTACTGACAGCAGGGTCTCAGTGATTCTCTTTGATGCTATTGCTTAGCGAACAAACAAGCAAGCAAACAAACAAACACACCAAAACAGGCTTTGCTACAAACCACAAGAGCCCTGTTGTATCAAATCTGTCATTCTTTTATTTTACTGTGTGTGTGTGCATGTGTGTGTGTGTGTGTCCACGTCTTGCTAGCGTGTATAGCCCATGTGATAGTGCTGTTGATGCCAGCCCTGCATGATTTTGAATGACTGATCCATATTCAACAATTGTATATTCCATATTGTGTACCGCATCCTTAAATGCAGGTGCATGGACATTCTAATGTCCAAAATTTAGGACAACTGCTGTAGATTGAGAACATTTCAAGGTAAATTGTGAGTGGCGGTCCTGCAGGCACAGAGATGTTCCTTTTTTTTGCTCCAAGGCAGGCGGGAAAAATTCAATTTGGTCTCGGCTTCACTTGAAAACAACAGCGAATTCAATTAAAGAAAACAGGCCAAGTCAACAGTGACCTTGTGAAAGAGAAAGAGAGAGAGAGATGGGGTTGGGAGGCATGAACACCATGCAAGTGAAACAACTGCCCATTGACCAAGGGCCAATACACATGGAATCATACAACCAAAAATTCATCATAAGAGCCAGAAGAAATCTACATGTAGCCACTGACATTGATGGGTGGGATTTGCTGACCTTAACTGATCTCTAGTCCTCTAAAGCAGTTGGTTTGAACCAGACTAGTGTGTCTAACCCTGCTGATATAGCTTGTCGGGGTGAGGAGTAATGCTCACAAACAATAAAGAATTGCGAAATAGATTGGGCCTGTGTAGTTTTCAAGACAGGTTTTGCATTGTTAGTATGTACAAAGGTAAAACAAAATCCAAGCACACCCAGGAGCACTCAAACATTTAAATAATAACTTGTGTAAAAATGTTGCACCTTCTCCTGCTGCGGATGTTTTAATTACAATATTTGAAATGAAATGGGACTCTTGAGAAAATACTTAGTAATGTATGAGGCATGAGACAACTGCCCATATGGAATGTTATCAGGTTGCAAAGGTCACTGGTGAAGTAGAAAGTAGGAATTTGTGATCAATGCAAATGATTAAGCTGAACCAATAGAGCCTGGTGGGCCAGACTTACTAACTTCTCTTCACTTTATATGCAAAGAGCCTGGACCCTCTCAATTGGTTCACGTTACTTTGTGGTGGTTTGGCACATTTAAACCTACTGGCGTTACCTTCAAATACTGTTCGCCAACTGGATGAAAAATATAGTGAAGGAAGCTGAAATTGAAGGATACTAGCTTTGCTAAGACCAATGATCTTAGAAAGTCTGGAAGACGTTTCCTAACCGAGAGAGACAAGACCTCAAGAGTCAGGTTCAAACCTGGCCTACGAAAACGCAGTTCCTCTTGTTCCATTACAGCCCACAGGGAAAAAAAAACATCTCTTCCAGCACAAGCAGCCAGTGGAGATTGCAATGAATTATTCATTTAATCAAGCTAGCGTAGCTGGCAGGACTGTATACAAACTCCAAGGTGTGTAACGAATGGAAAGATGGGAGTCTTTCTGTGGGAAATGAGTAGGCTGTGAACAGCTATGCTGTGGCCTCCCGATGAGAGATTGCACTAAGTCCGGCAGTAGCTTGGGGTCACTGTTGAGAACCTCACAAACATATCACTATTGCTGACACACCCAGAACAGGGCTCGGAGCAGAGAATAAGGTGGACGCAGAGTAGAGTAGCATGGAGAGTAGAATTGGAGCGCAGGTCATTTGGGATTCAAGATTCATTTTACTTTATCTCTCTCAAGTTCTACTCTGCTACTCCTCACACCATTGGGGAATTCAACTGGGTACCTTTTCATGCAGCTCTGTGAAAGCTTTAGGGTACACATCAAGGCATGAATGAAAAGACATTAAAATTCCAGTTAGGCATGCAGACATTGCTTCCTTTTTCGAATTTGAACAAGTGGAGCGATTTCAGAGCGGGTTGAATCTGAAGATGACTGTGGGGTGGAATTGAGCAAAACTACCTGGTGCAAATTTGAGAAGCCCTCATGAGACTTAATGCCCACGCATTTGACAGATCTCAAAGTATCATACCACACGTACACGTCTTTCCTCACACTAGCTTGTCATCTTGAAGTTCGCCTGGGTTGCTTGTATAAAGGTCTGTGAAGAGGTTGTGCTAACAGCCTATACACATAATCTTTTTCGACACAACTGCACTCATATGTGCCACTGCCACACTAGTAGCAATACACAAGTAAAAAATGTTAAAAAGGGGATGACTGACAATTTAATCTGCTTTATTACATTCAAACTTGACAAACTATCAAAAGTAATGGTAGAACATCATTGAATAATAAGTAAGCTATTTCTAAATTATCATGATTTCAAATGACAGAAAATGGTTGCATTTATACCAAAAATTATAAGAATGGCATCCGCAAACACAAGGCAACAAATGGTTAAAAAAATGAGTGATAATAATGCTTTAATGAATAAACATATGTCCAGTGAGAATCCTTCCAACACTTTGTGGACTTCATGACACACAAAGCACACAACGCTTTAAAATGATTTGTTTCAATCAATATCAATGCCAGCCAGGATAAATTAATATTATGATTACAGTACTTGCAGCCATACACTCTAAGAAAAACTGGTTCTTCGCAAGTGCTCTGAGGCACTTTAGGTGCTCTGGAGAACCTTTTTATGCTAAAGAACCTTTTCTTGCTGTTTAAGGTTCTTTGGGGAACTGAATTAAAGAAAAAGGGTTCTAAGTCATACCTTGTTGTACTTTTAGTGCCTTGAGGAACCTTTTTGGCTATTGACTGACTAACTTGTGGCTGTGTGGAGGAATGATTGTAATGGGGTCATTTTTTTATTGTAAAGGGCGATAAATGCAACTACTTTTTATATAGAGCAGTCATAAAGTAATGTAATTATAAATCATATTAAGTAAGAATTTGTGGCTACTTAATTACTTTGTAATGACCCAATGCTGAATTAGAACAAATTATTAGAACCTAACCCCAGGGGTGTGAGGATCCTCTTGAAATTGCAATTACATATTTAGCCTAACCATGAATGCACAAAGGTATACAAACAAGCCAGATATTATATAGGCCTACACTAAATTCTAGGAGGCAGGGCTTCTGCATGGCTTACCTTGTTGGTAGTAGGATACTATCCCCACAGTTAACTCTACTATTTATTTTATTTCATAACCTACATTTTTTTTTAACATCACCTGTCAAGTAAGTATAGAAGTAAAATAGATAGACTGTCTGTAACATAACTCTCCACCACAATGCAAAAACAGATGTGTCAAAAAACAACACATGCTGATGTGTAGACAGCCTGACACTATTTGTGTAGAATTTTAACTCACTATGTGCATAATCTCTCATTATATTCATTAATCATTAATATACTCATTAATCTCTCATAATTATAAATTACAAATTATTTTAATAATAAAAAATAAAACACATTTTGGTAGGCCTAGTAAATAACACAGAAGGAGGGAAGTTTCTTAAAAAAAATATTGCATTTCATTAGGCCCATGTAACTTTGTCCAACTGTGGCAAATAACGGTTGTTTTATTCATTGCCCCTCAACTGTGTATTTGAACTGATAGTTTCGCCCGCCGTTTATCATTCTTCTGTCATTCGGGAACAACTTGCTGCTGACGGCAAAGATGCTACTCTCATCTCCAAGCAAACATATCAAGTAAGTTTTTCTTAAATTAGTTTCGTTTGAATTGAAAATTTTGATTATACGAAAAATAACCTAGTTTTTTCATGGTGTAGTTGTGTCTGCTACGATTTAACCTGTCTATGACATTAACAGTCCACCTAGCTAGCCATATTAACTAGCTAGTTCTTTCAGGCTGTGACTATTGACCACGAATTTGAAATTAATGCTTGGGTTATCTCATGGCTTTAAAACCACAATTTCATGACTACAGTTGTATGGCAGTTGTATAGTTGTATAGCTTCTAAATGAGTTTATTGGCATCCCATATCTGCTCGCAAACAATTCAAGGATCTCTTGCTATCGTAGGCTAACAACTGGTTGGGTAATGGCATGGAAGACGGCTAATCTACGTACTATCTATGTACTTTGTGTTAGTAATAATTAGCAAAATTATTATTTTCATTCAAATTATTGAAAATGAAATAATGAAGTCATTGTAACCTAATTGTGTGTGTTTGTGTGTTTTAAATCACTCATCAATATTGTATTGTAAAGATTGCACACATTTCCACAAAAATAATACATTTGACCTATTGCACCACATCGAACTTAATCTAACAAAGAAACACTGCATATCTATCCCTTTCTCTCTTCTTCAAAGCTGGGAACCAGTACCGCGACCCTCTCTACCAGCCCTGAGATGGAATCAAGAATGCAACTCGTCTGCATTGGGAGCCTGAAAAGCCCAATGCGAAAGTACATCATCACTTCCAGAAATGACCAGGTCACTATTCGATAGAATGATAGCTTTACGTGTGTTGTCCAGAAGCTTTTTAAGCTTACAGTAATTGGGTTTGCAATTTGGCATACTCAGCACAGATCAGCTCTGTCGCCATCTATGTTTTTAAAGGATTCTGAATTTTTTTTTTCTTTCTTTGCATATGCCATTGAAAAAAAAGAATACGAAATGATATGAATGTTACTGATGCTGATTATTTCCGACCTTTAGACACAATACAAAATCATTGCCTCACATGTCAAGTAAATTATACTAGTCTGTTTCAAGTTATGCTACAGTGTTAAAAAGCTTACTTGAATATTAGGGGGAAACTTGTTGCCTAAAACGAGTTAAGTAAATATACTGTTTAATAATGCGTATTTAACTCACCCTAGCATGATTTAATTAAATAGACTAGAAACATGGACTTGACTTATTTGATTCAATGCATTACAGAAGCTAAAGCATCTATTATACTGAAAGTCTTTGTTCTTTTGTTCTTTTTTTTCCAGATGAAAAATGCTACATCATGGTCTACAGCCTCACACATCTGCCACCTATGCAAGGGTGTTGATAACAGTGTGGAATCTGCAATATTCTACTCAGTTGATTTGAGCAGGTATGTTTCACAAGGACTGTTGTAAAGTACTTTGTGTTAGTAATCATTTGCAAAATTATTATTTTCATTCAAATTATTGAAAATGAAATAATGAAGTAATTGTAACCCAATTGTGTGTGTGTGTGTGTGTGTGTGTGTGTTTTAAATCACTCATTAATATTGTATACATTTGACCTGTTGCACCATATCAAACTTAATCTAACAAAGAATCACTGCATATCTATCCCTTTCTCCCTTATTCAAAGCTGGGAACCAGTATCACGACCCTCTCTACCAGCCCTGAGATGGAATCAAGAATGCAACTCGTCTGCATCGGGAGCCTGAAAAGCCCAATGCGAAAGTACATCATCAGTTCCAGAAATGACCAGGTCACTATTCGATAGAATGATGGCTTTACGTGTGTTGTCAAGAAGCTTTTTAAGCTTAATTAACATTATCAATTGCTATCAAATGTAGCAAAATGCAGTGTCAAAGTGCTGTGTGTTTGTGATGAGCAATTATTTTGAGGAATAATTTTATATTTTGAAGAGAAATATAAAATTCATATATTGCAAAGAACTGCATTTGTGTCTTTTTTTTCCTCTAGCAGCACATCAATCTATTGCATGCTATAGCTGAGGCATCCCTTCATAACATCTAAAACAAAATTTTGTCTGGGGGTTGATGAAAACAGCTTTGACAGGTATTGGTCAGTAATGTAATGTAAATCGATCCAAAATTTTCCAGAGGAACAGGATTTTGGTTTAAGGTGATGGGTTTCTAAGTAACCGTTAACAGTTCTCTAAAAAAACAGTTACTAGATATGCAAAGAACCTTTCATGAAAGGTTCCTGATGGAACCAGTAAAGGCTCTGTCAGGAACATGGCTAAAAACCTGTATTGGTTTTCTAAAGCACCGAACTGAACTGGTTCTTCAGAGAACCCTTCAATAAAAAGTTCTTTGTGGAACCTTAAAAGTTTATTCTTTTAAGGTTCCACAAAAAACCTAATAAGGTTCTTTAAAAAACTTGGTAATAAAGAACCATCCGGGAATAGGTTCCTTGTAGAACCAAAGAAGGTTCCCCTATGGCATCACTGTGAAGAACCACTTTTGGTTCTAACTTGAACCTTTATTTTTAAGGGTGTATGATGGGACAGCCCTAGGGAACCAGTTACAGTAAATTATTGATTCTTTGAACAGAGACAGCAGATTTAAAAATATGCAATACATTTCTCAGGGTTAAGTAGGCCCATATCTATCCCTACGCTTTACACCTGTTGGTGGTACTGTGGACATAAAACTGAAATTGTGTTTGTTTTGGTACACTACCAACGCTACACAGTCTGCGAGCATAAATGCAACAAGGCTACTGGCAGTAAACCAGCTGTTGTCGAATGCGGGTGTGAATGACTGACAGCCTTCTCAGAGTTGCCTGACAACAGCGCTCAATTACACCCCATTGAAGGTCAAGGATAGCGCAATCATCACCAGCCTGCCATTTTCCTCTGACAGATTGTAAACTGCAGCTTTGCTGCTCAAATATTCGCACAACACAAACTCCTCGCTGTTAGATGTAACACTGGTTGTGTGTGTGTGTGTGTGCATGTGTGTGTGTGTGTTTCTGTGTCTGTGTGCATGTGTGTTAACATCTAAAAATAATTTCAAACAGTGTAAAAATCCCACTAAACTATACATTAAATGCTTTGAAAGCAAATGATAAATATCTCAGTTCATATGTGCTGAGAATACCACAGTGCCATAACAGATCCAGTGTGATCAGAAAGCCTAGTTGGCCAAATGGTTTGAAATAATGTGTGTAAAAATCCAAGTTGTGGGGCATTTCTAATACTAGAATGTTGTTCTTCATGGTGTGTGTTGCCATTTTCATTTCAGCTGAACTTTCATTTCTTTCATTGACACACAATGTGTCACATTTGTACACACACACACACACACACACACTCATATTTGGGATACATTGTTTGGTAACATTCAAGCAATCAGACTCTACTTCATGATTATAATAGTCTTAGATTCTCTGTTTAGCCAGGTAGAGCCAATCTGGGAGTTGAACTGTCTTTCACGGTTTTGGAATGTCCTGGCTTGGTGCTTGTCAGCATTTCCCACAAGATCTTACCCGAGTCTCTATGCCACTGCGGTCACACTGAGGTATTTCTAAGTGCAGCGACAGACTCCACAAACAAACAAACAGAGAAATAAAGGAAAGCATAGGGGCTCTGGAGGAATAGCTTTAGTGTAAAGCACTTTTGTTTCCCCTCTTTCTTATGCACCACACCACCGCACTAAACACAACCCCACTGCATTTTAATGCACACATCCCTCTCTCTCTCTCTCTATATATATCTCTCTCTCTTCTCTCTCCTCCATGCACACACACACACACAAAGTGCAAGAACCTCTGCCTCTCACAAACACACAATGGCAGTTGCTCACACACACACATATGCATGTTCACACACACATACACACACACACACACACACACACTCATATCCACTCCCTCTTTTTTCTGTCTCTGTCTCACTCACAAACACACACACAGTCACCAGGCTTATGTTGTTTGGGGACATAAGAGCGATTCCAGGTTCCAGGAAATGGGCGGATTGCTTCCATCTCGGCCCGGCTCTCTCCCACCCCGACGTTCTATTAGGATAATGATGACAAACTTTAATGCCTAATCCCTGCAGTGCTGCTCTGCTCCAGTGTGTTGTGTTGTGTTGGCCCATCCACTGGCTGCATTGATCACCCGACACAGGATCACAGGAAGCACAGCACCACCACCAACAACAACAACAAAACAAAAAATAGGAATACAATTTTTAAAAAGATTAGAAACTCATTTCCGGAAGTGCGACATATGTCGACTTTTTTTTTTCTTCCCTCTCTCTTCCTCCCTAACTTCCTCCATCCATCCTCTTTTCCTCTCCCTTCCTCTCACGCAAGTCTTCACATGCCTACACGGTGCCTCCCCCCTCTGCTCTTTCTCATGTGATGTGTGTGTTTGTTGTCATGATTAGGCATGTTTGTTTGTTTGTTTGGTAACGAGTTAATCCCTGCCTGACCCCAGGAATAATGATGACAAAACGTAAAAGTAAAGGCCATGCCCAGACCCCTGTGTGGCAGTGTGGCGTATCACAATGATGTGATTGGTGGAATCCTGTTTGTCAGAGCAGCAGGCAGGAAGTAATCTCTGGATGCTCTCTCTCAGGGGACATGACTGAGTCTGAGGGGGAGTCTGTTGTGATGCTGCAGATTTAGTTTGTGTGTGTGAGTGTGTGTATTTGTGTGTGTGTGTGTGTGTGTGTCTTTTGGTGAGGATATGTGTTGCGACGCATTTACACAATGTTTAGTGTGTGTGTGTGTGTGTATGAGTGTGGTGTGTGTGTATATACCTGCAACTATCAGAGCACATTATTTAATAATTTATTTTTCCCGGCATGTGGATGCTGGTGGGTTTCCGTGTGATTTTGTTTGCAAGTCCTTCACTCCATGTGTCAGAATAATTAAGAGAACGTGTGAGAAAGAGAGAGTGAATGTGTGTGTGTGTGTGTGTGTCTGTGTGTGTATGAGAGAGAGTATGTATATTAATTAGTGTGTTGTATGAAAGAGACAGAGAGAGAGTGTGTGTATGAAAGAGAGAGAAAGTAAATTTGTGTGTGTGTGTGTGTTTGTCCTCTGTTTGTCTCTGTTATGCTGCCCCCGTGTCGCTCTGTCAACCTCAGCCAGGTCTCAGTGGCGCACCTCCTACTGCTAATTACCCAGACTTCCTTGGTGCATGGAGTGTGCCCCCTAAACTGCTTCCTGATCAGCCTGGCTCATTTAGCCGCTACCCAGGGGAACTCAGGGTGCTCGTTACGGACGAGGCAGCCCGCTGATATTTGCCCACAGTCACTCTCAATGCCATTTCAGGGAAAGAACACACACACACACACACCTGTATGCACCTACAGTACACACAGGCAAAGACACACACACACCCTAACCCCCTGCACACACAGTATATGTGTGCAGTCACATATAGACTACTACTACTTCACACAAAAACACATATAAGAACAAAACATGTTTGCCAATACATAGAGTACCTCCAGACATGCACACATACAGTACAGACAGACACACACACATGTGCACACGTAAGCATTTGAGATGTTCACTGGTCTGGAATAAGAACCTTGCACTGCTCCCACATTGCAGACCTGCCTGGCTGCTCCAGGCATATGTGTGTGTTTGAAAGAGAGAGTTGGTGTGTGTTTGTGAGTGTGTCTGTGTGTAAGAGAGAGATTGTATCAGCGTGTTTGCTGGGCTGTACTATTTCTACCGAGACTGATTGTGTGCAGAGCACTAACAGACTTAGGGTCTTGCACGGGGATGGTAATAAAATGAAGGTAATGGAAAAGCTTTTTTCAGTGTGTGTGTGTGTGTGTGTGTGAGAGAGAGAGGGAGAGAGTGTGTGTATAAGCAAATGTATTAGTGCATCCTCCTAAGTTGTGTAAAATGTTTATATATAACTGTGCATCTTTCTCGCTCTCTCTTTCTCTCTCTCTCTCTCTCTCTCTCTCTCTCTCTCTCTCTCTGTGTGTGTGTGTGTGTGTAATTATTATCTGCAGATGGCATAAAATCAGTGTGGCCCTGACTCCAAACCTGTGTGTCTAATCACACCCTGGCAGGAATATGGCTTTTACGGCTCACATCAAACATCTGCCACAGAGGACCAAGGCGAAGCCTCTCCCGACAACACACAGTCAGCAGGGAGATGCAGCAGCAACAGCCTTCATCTGCCTCTCTCCTCTCTTTCTCTCTCTCTCTGAGCAACATCCTTCATCTCCTTCTTCCTTTCTTCCTCTTTCTCCCTCTCTCCCTCTCTGATTTCACGTTCTTAGCCTCTACCTTTTGACTCCTCTCATTTTGCGTCAAATTGAGATTCATTGAGTTTCTGCAGCATGACGGTAAACAAATAGTCTCGCTGCGGAGCATAATTGAAGTAGCGATGAGGCTTCTCCTCCCCTCCTCTCTCTCTCTCTCTCTCTTGCTATCTCTTTCGTTCTTTTTTCTCTAATGCATCTTCTCAGTGCTTTCTCCTACTCCTCTTTCTCTTATTCCTCTTTCTCTCTTGGCGGTGATTCGCCATGTCAGTTTCACTAAAGGAGAAGCCCTCTTTTTCAGAGGAGAGGCAAGTCGAGTCTGCCGCTGCGGTAGCGTAGTCAAAGAGCCGTCCATTTGTTCATTTTAATTAAAGGGGTTTAGCATACGCCTAACAAGGAGCGACTTTAATCAGCAAGCTACTGAAAATGACAAAGGGAAAATGAATAGAATTTTCTGTGTAAATAATCTTCAACCTCTCAAACACCCCCCCCCCCCCCCCCTCCATCCTTCCCTCTCCCTCCCCTCTTCCCCTTACTCAATCCACCAACTCAACCACAGACTATAACATCTTGTTTCTTTCACTCCCTCCTTCTTTCCGTCTTCTTTCCCTGAGTCTTGCTTTCTGACCTCCTCTCCCTTCTTCTCCTGATCTCTCCACCTTCACAATTATTCAGTTGTTCCACACAAATTAAACCTCACACTCTAACAGGCAGACTCAGCTGCAGAGAAGGAAGATCTGACATAGAAACACCAACTCAAATACATTTTCCAGTACATACATACACACACACACACACACACAACAGCTTTGAAATATAATGACACATGCTCATACACATGATCAGGCTCCTTAAAGAGGGTTGAAGACATGTTGACATGCACCTGGAGTGTTGCTACCCCCTCTGATTGAGTGGTTGGGCCATCGTTAATTATGTAATAATTTTCAAATGGGTGATAATGAAGGGCTGGTTGCGATCAATCGTCTTTGTCGCTCAGCCTGGATGGGATCAATAAGCCCCCCAGTTCCTGACGGCTGTGACGGAGTATTATGAGCTGTCCATAGGCACTGGATGGAGCAAGACTGGGGACACACTCAAACATATAAATAGTCACACATCCTTCAAGCAAACACACCCACATGTTGGTGTGAGTGCAGGCACACACACACACATATTCCACAAACACTCTCAAGTAAGCAAACACATGTTGAGTGAGCTTTTTATAATATGACTCAGACCCAGGCACACACACCCCATTTATACAAATATCGTACAGTAGGTCCTGGTGCCTGTAGCATTGGCCACCGTTCCTGAGTTGATAACTCAAGATAGAAATGGGGCTAGTCAGACTACTGATAGTTCTGCCAAAGATGAGGTCAAAAAACATGTCTAGTCGGAGTAAACTCTGAGGCAACTTTTTTTTTTACAAAGACATCATGGGTCAACTACATAATCGCTTCCATGTGTTATGATTGTCCTGCCGATCTTGAGAATTGCCCGATATCAGTGTTAACAATTGTCAGGAACACTGCCATCCACGATCCACCCACAAATCCAACCTCAGCCACTATCAGATGACTGTGTAAAACCCTGCTACCGTGCTGTACTGCCATGTGGTCAGCTGGAGGATTAGTGGGCGGCCTGTGACTAAGCTTAAGAAGGAGAAAACTGTTCTCTTTGTAGCTAAACTGTTACTAAACTGACCGGAGTCCAACCTTCTCTCTAGTCCTCTTTTACTGATTGTCTCCGGTCACTGTGATTATGCTTGTGCGTTTGTTACATAATAATATTACACAAACAAACACAAACTTCTCATACAGCTACACATCCTTGGCATACAGTAGAAATGCAGTTTATTGTTTCATTTGATATATATTCTTTGCATTGCTCCTATAAGCATAGTGCTGGAAATGGGGCTCTCTGCTGTGTAGCACTACAAGATATGACTTTTGTATAATGTTCTGTACATAAATACAGTTGAATTGAACTAAATTTAATTGAATGGTGGTTTTGCTCAACCGAAGGCTCTTTTTGTTTCCCATTAACAAAACACCAGATGAATAAAGAGTTTTTTTTTTTAAACCACCCCCCTAATGGAAAGATTATAGTGAGAACTGTTATTTAGGCTCCTTCCTTCATTCCTTCATTCCTCCCTTAACCCTCCTTTTATTTCTTCATCCTTCTCTTTCCCTCTCTATTTATTTCTGCCTGTTCTATCTGTCTGTTTTGTGTCTAGGCTTTCTGGATGATCAGAAAGATGAGAGTGTCTCAGCAGGCACACACAGGTATCTTGGTGGTGGCTAGCCTAGCCTAGCGTAGCGTGGCGGGGTGGTTGGCAGGACACACCTGAGCGCTTTGAGTCTGTGTCACGCTTGCTAACTTGCTAGCTGGCCCGGGTGTTGCAGGGCCTCCGGGGACACTGTGGGACAGAGATAAAGGCCGAGCCAGAGACAATCTGGCCCTGGGAGATCCCCAACACATTTCTCCTCCAGCCCAGCCACACGGCGCAATGCCACACTACTCCGCTGTCATCTTACAGTGCCCAGCTAAAAAGGGGGCAATTAATTCTCATCCCACTGCTGCCAGTTTGTTTTTCTGGCAGACTTTGTGAAAGAGAGCAACAAGGACCATGTTTTCAGGGTTTCTTTCTTTTTTTTCATGAGTTTGAACTCAAATGAACTGAGGTTGTTTTTCAACAGAGTTGCTTTCCTCTCCGTTTTTGGTGTGTGTGTGTGTGTGTTTGTGTGTGTGTGTGTGTGTGTGTGTGTGCATGTTTGTATTTCGAGCTGACAAGTGTATTTACGAGAAGTGGGCTCATGCACCTGTGTTTGTATCTAAGAGTGGAGCTAGAGGCTAATTCAGATGCAGCAATTGGTCTCTCTGTGTATAATTGAGCGTGTTTGCGTGAGTGTGTGTTTGTGTAAAGTGTGTGTGTGTGTGTGTGTTTGTGTGTGTGTATATGTGTGTGCCTGGCCAGAGCTACCCAGCAGTGACTCACAGATGCTTACATTTATGCCAGACACCCGTCATCACAAGAAAACCTTAGAAGGAATGGCGTAAAAGAAAATATGGTTCAGTTAAACGAGAGAAAAATGCAATGAGAAAAAAGAGCAAGAAAGACGGAAAGAATAAAAGAAAATAAGACAATATATTGAATGTTAGCCAGTGCCTTTTTTTCACCTTCCGAGGAAAAGACTCATTTCATGCTTGTCCATTAATCCTCTGTTCAATTTCAGCTTCCACTCCTCAATCTCTCTCTCCTTCTCTCTTTCTCTCATTTCTTCTCACTCTCCCTCTTTTCCCTCACACTTTCTCACTAAATCCCCCCTCACACTTTTTCTTTTATTCTCTTCATTCCTTTTCTCTCTCATATTATCTATAATGGCAAGACTGAAATATGTCTTATAATTTCAGTGTTTATTCCAGGCATGGTAATTAGATAAAAGCAGGCCTTAATCCCATTCAATCTTGTACCACTCTTGTACTCATGTACCGCGGACCATCACTTACACGCTGCCATACACAATGGCGTGGCGATGTTAAACCTAAGAGCTGTGACTGATGCCATGGATAGCTGGGCAGGAGAAATTGCTCTAGAGGTGAGTGCTTTAAAGGGTCTCTCCTCCCCTGCTGTCAAACTCTCCCTCTGCCTTCTTCCCTTCTGTTCTGGCTGGGCCATGCTGCGAAGGGGTTGTAAAGCCATTGTGTGTGTGTGTGTGTGTGTGTGAGTGTGTGTGTGCGCCTTTGGCTATGTGAATGTGCGTGGTATGTGTGTATGCTTGTGAGTGTTTCAGAAAAAGGGAAACAGAGAGAGAGGAAGAGAGTGTGTGTGTGTGTGTGTGTGTGCCTTAAGCTATGTGAATGTGTGATGACTGGTGCACCTGACGTTGCACAGGCAAAAACATGAATTTATTTCGCAAGTGCAGCATCTCTCTGTGTTATCCTCTGATTAAACTGGTTGTATTGTGGTCTAAACCAATAAGAGACGGAGTTCGGGCGGGTCCTTGCCTCTGATTGGCTGTGGTGCTTTTCACTGCTCCAAGTTGTTGTCAGCTCAAAAAATGCGCGCGACCTGAGCAGTGACCTGAAACTTAAAGAAAATAAACGCGACAAATACGTGAAAATAAAGAGAGGTAGAGATATTGAAACTTTCTTCGTTAAGAAAACAAAGCCGATTCCATGCAGCCAAGACTCAACCTCAGCCTTCCACAGTAGCCCTAGACTCGGAACCAAAGGAGACTGAGGTAGAGCCCGGTAACGGTAATGTGATGAAAAAGCCCAAAACATATTCTTTCCGGAAAGAATGGTTAAATCAATTTTCCTGGCTAAGGTACAGTAAAGCAGTGTTTTTCAACCACTGTGCCGCGGAACACTGTCTGGTGTGCTGTGGGAAATTATCTAATTTCACCTAATTGCATACCTACCAACCTGTACGCATTTGCTACGATTTGTCACTTAATACGCGAAAAGCCTTTGATTGACTTTTGGGTCAAGTCGCACACTACGCAACTCGTACGCATTGGGCAGCCACATGCCTGCAACATGCTGGGTAGTGCTAGTTTTAAATTAAGAAGTTCAAGAAAATAATTGAAGATGCGTTAAAACGAAAGTAATGAACCTAATTTTCATCTTCATAATGTTGCTGGTTTTACAAGGAAGGACGTGCTAAACATTGTTTCAAAGGTAATTGGGCAATGCTCACGCAAGTGCATGTAGGGTAGCCTAGTAAGAAAAACGTGCAGGATGATGTGTGTTTGTGTGTGTGTCTGTCAGTTAAAATAGGGCCTACACATGATGTTAGCACCTCAGATGTTCCTGACAAATTAGCTGATCAAGATCAATGGCCATGCCTTCCTCCCTCTAAATGCGTTTGGCACAGTGTGAAATTATGATTTTGATGTTAGCCATCATGGAGCAACAGGAATGCTTTCATTTATATACATACAGTAGGCCATTATTTTTTTTAATTAGACCATCATGTGCGCCAATAAGCTGCAGCAATTATTCATAAATGACAGTGTTTCCAGCACACTACTGCAAAATAGCCTCTTTCATTGATATAATATTAAGGCTATAGGCTATTTTAGGTTGGACCCAAGTATATATATATATATATATATATATATATATATATATATATATATAT
>JAGFZM010002293.1:310324-332071 GCA_017657215.1 Limnothrissa miodon
TATATATATATATATATATATATATATATATATATATATATATATATTACTACAAAGGAGAGTGTTTATCAAGTGGAAAACTTCAGTGATTCTCTTCTCAGAAAGGACAAGTCAGCAGGCTATGAGGCAAAGCTATTGTCAAGTGTCTGTCTCAGGTATAAAATACTACTTTGTGTTTCTTTGATTCCTATTCATGACACTTGAATCACTTGGTGAGATACTTTATACTTTGTATATAGATTACAGAGTTTTTTTTTTTTTTTTCGTTTTTCATCTGCTGGTGGTGTGCCTCGTGATTTTTTGTCAATGAAAATGTGTGCCTTAAAAAAGGTTGAAAAACACTGCAGTAAAGAACATAAGTCAGTGCACTGTATATACTGTCGGGAGTGTGGGCAGACTATGGGCGGGAAAAGTGCATTCGTTGAAGGGTCGACAACGTTTCGTTATATGAAAGGAGGTATAAAAAGGTGACCTTTTGATGTTAAACCGGCACTAAGCAACATTCTGTTTTTCTCTCTCACGAGCTCCCTCTAAAGCCCGCTGTATTCAGGGTTAAAGTATCCCGGCACCATGCCGGATCTCCGGCGTGTGGCCGTGAGGAGGAAAAAATATTTTAGAGCCTGCGCATGCAGTTTAATATTTTCGAGGCAATTTATTTCACCTACCAATCATATGAGAGGAACGCAGCTTTAACTAACGTTACAAATCTATCAGAAGCAGAGAAGTGCGGATCCTTGCAATAAGGTATGTTTGACACCAGTGCTGAAGCCTAGTCTACATGATACGCGGTAAAACCATCTTAAAAGATATTGGGTTTGCGAATAACCAATAAAACTTGGGCAAAGAAACGTATCCTATAAAAAATATCTGAAACAATCCAATCACTCAACAAACGTTACTGAATGGTTGTAGGTTCTCCTAGCCCATAGGCAAATTAGTGTCAACAACTTTTGAAAGCATTTAATCACCCATCTAAAAATCAATGTCACCTACCTTCATCCAACGGAACCTTACGACAGCGAACAGCCACAAAAGTTACCGCTTCTGGTGTTGAGGCTGGCTTGGCAATGAAAAGTGACGGAAAGAACGTGTAAAATAAAGCGAAAGCAGGCGTCCCTATGGGTTATAAGCCGACGTTTCTGAAATTGTTCACCGCCAAGACTGAACATGACAACATTAGCAGCAATAGCCTACCTGTGATAAGTGGAAATAGCCTACTTAAATATTCACAACATTAGCAGGTTAGCCTACATTGTGTTCTCTCTAAAGGATTTACTTTGCTCCATGACTTAGTAGGCCAATATAATTTTGGTGTAGGCCTAAAACTTAAAAATGGTTAAAATTATATCTAATAGGCTAGGCTACTTAACACTAATATCGTTATATTGCCTCAAAAGATGCAGCAGACTGGTGATATTCTTTCAGCATATAGCCTACATTTAAAAGAATGCAGCATACTTTTTTTAATAAAACTAAGATTTTTTTACGAATTAATAAGGGAGGGAGGGAGCAACCCCATCACAGGCAGTATACCCACCACAGAAGACTAGACTACAGCATGGATTGACATACGTCAATGTCACGTTAGCATTGTCGGAGAAAAAAAAAATGGAGCGCAAGTTTATGAAGCCTGGGGATGATATCCTAGCAATAGAAAAAGACATGGCAAGTTTATTTATCTAGCATTTCAATGTGCTTTACAAATATAAAAAATAGGGGATAAAATAAAGAGAAAAAATTAAAAGAATAAAAGTTTAATAAAGGACAGATAATAAAAATAATTTTAGAATAAGGATTTTCCCAAATTCACAAATTTGTAGCCTACAAATTGGAGGGGGTGGGGGGTCCAGCGGGTTGAACTCAAAAAGTTCAGGCTCAGGATTTTTTTTTACTTAAACCCCTGTGTATTGCATTGTATTGCACTGCATTATATTGGAGGCGGTCCGCGCTGCTGAACATTGCAAGTGCTGTATCTACCGCTATTGGCCACGGTGGCGCATTCTACACCGTTCGTTCACCGTGTAATGACTAATTTTAGCATCCTAAACAGTATGAAACGGATTAATTAAATGAAAAATGTTGCATAGTGGGCCTTTAAAGACGATGTAATGATGGGTGCACCTAAAAAAAAAAAGTTAGGCGCACCAGTGCAACCAACACAAAAAGTTAGTCTTGAGCCCTGTCTGATGTGTATATGCTTTTGTGTGTCTCAGAGAAAGGGAAAGGATGTGTGTGTGTGTGTGTGTGTGTGTGTGTATGCGCACACTCAGTGAGAATAATGTGATGAGAGATATGAGTAGACACATGACATAGACCAGAGGCGGCTTCGCACCAAAGACAGCTTTACAGTATAGGGAGAACCACCACTGAAAAGCCCTCCATTCAAATACATTATGGCAGTTCGTAGTCCTGCCCTGCTCACATCTGTGAAGATTTTTCACATTCTTCAATTCTGATTTCAACAAAATGACATACAAGTTTTAAGTAAATACGGCCCATGAATCTAAAGGTACATGGATATCTCCTGCCACCAAGTATATTAAGGACACATAAATATCTCAAGATCAGGTACTGTTTGTTTGTGCTTTGCTCAGAAAGGCCTGGCCAAAAGTTTATATTCAAAGACTCTCAGTGAGGAATTATGTATCCTTGAATACTACAAATTGCTAGTATTTACTTTTCAGATCTGAATAAATAGATCATCATATTCAGATGACGCCCACTTGGTTGGCCGAGTTCAGCGCACCACACACAGAGATGTGAAGTAGGTTGCTGTCCCTGGCTCAAGATCAGAGTCAGTACTCTCTCTCTTTCTCTTTCACTCTCTCTGAACAAAATGTCTTCCTTCCACCTCCCTCCCTTTTTACAGCTTGCAGATTTACTCAGGTGGAGAGAAGAGAAAGAAAGAAAGAGAGAGAGTGTGTGTTTGTGTGTGTGTGTGTACGGGAGTAAGAAAAAAACATGCATGCAAAAGAGAGAGAGAGAGATTTCCATGAATATTTATGTTCCTTAATATTCTCTAAAGCTGTGTGGACCTCCCTCTAAACAGAGCTGCTTTCAGAAACACTGAACAGAAAGTCAACCACCAAGCAAGCCTGCCCATAGCTGCGTGTCACGCAGCATTCTGAGAGAGGGGGAAGAAAAAAGGATACAGAGAGAGAGAGAGAGATGGGTAGGGATTAGAGAGAGTAGGGATAGAGTGAAAAAGAGAAAGAAAGATGAGAGAGAGGAAAAAGAGGACAGGAGAGAGAAGAAAGAGTATGGGAGGGGATGTGCGTGCAGGAATGTGTCTGTGTTGTGTATGTGCCTCCACAAACATGTAGCCTATATGTGTTTCCATTAGGTATGTCCATGTAGTACACATGTAGTGCTCCAGTATGGTGTGGTGTGGATTAAAGGAGCCCGAGGCCACCTGCGCTCACTCTTGCTCTCCTGGTTGTCATGGAGTCCAGCGAGAAGCGAGAGGAGCTTTGATGGAGTTTGACGGGTGCCTGTCAACCTATGACGGATAACGAGGGTGCCCCTACCTCTCGCGCCCCCACCCCAGCTCACCTCACCCGAGCCCGTGTCACCTGTGACGGATTCCTTCCTCACACACACACACACACACACACACACACACACACGTCTGCACCCACACACGCACACACTATCTAACCCCCCACCTTTGCCACGTCCCAAAATAATTGCGCCCATCCATCTGGTGTGGGTCCCCTGAGTTGGAGCGAGGTGACACAAAACGCCACGCCAGTGACTCCGAGAGAAAGCCCGTAGCCATGGCAACGCCGCCGGAGACGTGCACCGCTGACCTCGTCGGTGAAGTGTGTGGTCTGAGAAGGAGGTGGCTTTAATTAGCAAATAATTAGGAAGTGAAGATTAATGGCAACACAGGAGCTGAACGAAAGTGTGCATGTGTTTAAGTGTGTAAATATGTGTGTGAGTGTGTGTGTGTGTGTTTCTCTTTCTCTCTGAGTGAACAAAGGGATGTCTTTGTCTGTGCGTGTGTGTGTGAGGATGGGTGAGATATATGAAGAATGGTTGTAGTGAATCTTTGAAAGTGTGGGCTGTATGTTTTCCTCTGTCTAAGTGTGTTTGTGTGTGTGTGTGTGTGTGTGTGAAAGAGAGATATACAAAGAATGGTTGTAGTGGATCTTGTTTGGGCTGTATGTTTCCTGGTCAGGTTCCTGAGTGTGTGTGTGTGTTTGTGTGGTGGATGTAGTGTGTGTCTCTGTGTGAACACATGCCAGATGGCTTATGTGGAATCTCTTTACTATTCCATCTTTACAGAGCCAGAGTTATTATTGCAGTGTGTGATTGTATATTGTGTGTGTGTGTGAGACAGAGAAAGAGAGTGCGTGGGTGTGTGTGTGTCTGTGTGTGTGGATGTCTTAGCGTGTGGCATCTGTGCCGTGTGGTGGTTTTGGCGGATGGGAGATGAAGTGCATTCATCTTCATATGGTGCTGGGCTAAGCGCCGTGTTACCTGCCTCCACTCAAACGGCTCACTTAGTCTGCTGCCCAGACAACCGAGTCCACGGCTCCCTGGGCGCCAATAGCGCTAATGCTGCCACCTCTCCATCGCCCTCTTGCTCTCCATATCCCTCTCTCTGTTTCTCTCTCGCCATCCTTTCTATCCATCCATTGCCCTCTCTCTCTCCATCTCTCTCTCTCTCCCCCTCCTTTACAATCTCTCTCCCTGTCTCTTACAGTATATTTGACTCTTTCTCTCATTCATCCATTGGCCTTGCTTTCTCTCTCTCTCTCTCTCTTTTTCTTTTCATTAGCTTGGCTCATCCTGTACTCACCCTCTCTTTGTCTCTTTCCACTCTCTTTCAGTGTGTGTGTGTGTGCGTGTATGTGTGTGTACTCTTCATGTGCACTCCTTCTTTCTCCCCCTCCCTCCCTCCCTCCCTTGTTTCTGAAGCCCACACCTCTTAATGTATCTCTTTGCTGTTTATTATCTTTCCCATGTTGCACTCTGCTCCGATTATAAATGCCAGCCGCAATTTAGCTGTGAATATCTCTGTTGCTTCCACCAGTTCTCTTTCCCTCTCTACATTTTCACCCTGTGCTTTGGATGCTTCACTGCTACAGTATCATCTTAGCACATCAACTCACTTCTTTGTCTAAGTCTCTTGATTTCTCTTTCCATCCTTCTCTTTCTCTCTGTATTTTTTTCTTTCTTTCCTTCTTTTTTTTCCTCTGTCTCCCACTCTCTTCCCACAGCGGTCCCTGCTGTTTACTGGTCATTAAATGTCCATCTCACCAGCAGCCCTGAGGCCTTGCCAAACCTGCAGCAGCATATGTGGAGGGATCCAGGAGGCTCTCTCTGCCCAGGCTCCAGCCATCTGATCCCAGTCCCAACACTGGCACCCCTGCAGGAAGGGCCTGGGCTGGGCTCCGGGGCTTCACTTGGCGCGCGCCATCCGGGCCTGCTAGCACAAGACGTCATTAACCTCCAGCGCCACCTGACCTCGCTCTGGCCGACCCCAGCGCAGCGGCCCTGGCCCTGGGTGTGATTGAGCCGTCACCCGCGCCATGTGTCAAGAGTGGGCTTGTGGCGGAGGAAATTAGAATTGATGGCCTCAAAACCGTACTTGTCACAGGCGAGGGACAGAGACAGCCAGATAGAGAGATGTGGAGGGAGAGGGAAAGAGAGAGACAGAGAAAGGTGGGGAAAGAGAGAAAGAGAGATAAAAACAAACATAGATAGGGACAGAGAGATTGAGATAGAGTGAGAGAAAGGTAGAGAGAAGGATGGAGAGAGAAATGTCCAATTGTCAACACAAATAAACAACATGTAGGACAATGAGAGAGGAAAGAGAGAATGTGTGAAAAAGAGAGAGGGGAAGGAGAATAAGGGTTGCCTTTTACTTGATGGAGACAAAAACAGGTTCATCCTCGGTGGCGGATCACCACACCTTGATTGCCTGATTGCCTCTTCCGGGCTAGCGGAACTCAATTAGCCCGTTGCCTTTCGTCCCAGCTGACAGCGCCACTCTCTCCCCACTCTCGCACACACACACACACACTCATTACGGGCCGGCTCAGCACAGTGCGAATGATGCATGGAGACTCTTTTCACTTTAAATTACCTGGACGCTATTTCATACGGACAGGCAGACAGATCTCCCCCCTGCTTGCTCCATACTAATCTGGCATTCTGCCTTCGGGCTATAGTCATTTATTGCATAATG
The DNA here is from genome assembly GCA_017657215.1 of Limnothrissa miodon. NCBI lineage: Eukaryota > Metazoa > Chordata > Actinopteri > Clupeiformes > Clupeidae > Limnothrissa > Limnothrissa miodon. The sequence goes on from JAGFZM010002293.1 coordinate 316,521, forward strand.
TATAGGCGTTTGATATATGGATGCCACACCGCAGCACTGATCAGAAGCCTTGCCTGCGGCCGAGTCATACCGGTGTGAATGTGTGTGTGTGTGTGTGTGTGCCTGTGTGTGTTTTCATGCTTGCGCGTGTGTGTGCGTGTTTATGTGTGTGTATGAACACAGAGACATCTGACAGAGTTCTCTTGGCTCTCTATGCTTCGGCAGCAACAATTATCCTCTCATTACACTGAAACTACTACACTCTCAGAGTCTGAGCTGTGTGTGTGTGAGTGTGTGTAAGAGAGAGTGTGTGTGTTTCTGTGTGTGTGTTTCTTAATGACTGTTTGAATTCTGTACTTATTATTTATTGTTTTATTAATTTAGTAGTGTTTCTCTGTAATTCCCCCAAGATATCCTAGACACAAAGGTCTTATTTGTCATGCCAGCAAAGCACTTTGAACTGAATTGAAATTGAATTCTGAGAAAAAGTGAAGAGAGGTCTAGTAGCCAGGGTCAAGATGCTACGGTGCAAAATAATTATCTGTCTGAGGCTTTAGAATCTGTCTCTGCTCTGGCCCTACCATTGTTGTTTATGGGCCAAACAATGGTGTGGTTGTGTGTATGTGTGTGTATGTGTGTGTGTGAGAGAGAGAGTCTCTGTCTCTCGCTTGGGTGCTACCTTTGTTGTTTATAAGCCAAACAATGGTAGGTGCCTGTGTGTGTGTGTGTGTGTATGTGTGTCTTTGTTGTTTTCTATGTCTGTCTAGAAACAGACTGTCATTTCAGTTGGAATTATTTATCTCTAGGAGTAACTTAAGAAGAATTATAGGCCAAACAATGGTGTGTGTGTGTGTGTGTGTGTGTGTGTGTGGCACAGTGGCACTGATGTGTGTGGTCCACTTTAAAAGGACACTTTGACTGTGCTAATGAATGAGTTCCTGTCAAGGATTTGGGCGTAATATTTGAAAGTGTGTTTGTGTGTGTGTGTGTCTGTGTGTGATGGTTTGTTTAGTGGCTGTGGAAAAACACTTCATTGCCTCAGTGATGAGTGTGTCTGGGTGGCAGGACGAGCGGCCGAGAGAGATGGTGAGTGACTGAGAAAGACAGACGCTCTTGTGTGGTTCAGATGCCACTTCTCATTTGGCTGGGAAACGTTCTTGTTAAATGACGAGAGAGCACCGTTTCCATGGGGATGTGGGCTGAGAGGTTTGAGACTCTTACAGCACTCACCCTTCTACTGAAAAAGCTTCAGTACCCAGAACTCATTCAGAGAGATCAGTGTGTGTGTGTGTTCGTGTGTAGATGATGCTTGTGTATTTTGTGAGCACATCATCATTTCATCATTATATTTGAACCACCAGTGCACTAGCCAACCAGACAAGAACATGCAAGATGAAAGACCAAAAAGAGGGGGAGAGAAGAGGTGAAAGATGAAACCTACCCCTCTCTCTCTCTCTCTCTCTCTCTCTCTCTCTTCTCCCTCTCTGTCTGAAACATGTTAACATCATAGGCAACCCACAGTCACATAAACAACTGAATTAGAATATGAATGAATCTGATTCATAAAGGTGGACATTAAGAATAGCCACGGTTCTCCTGTAGAACGGCAGCATACCCATCTTTGGGAAAAGCCATAGAGTACATTATGGTATTAGGAATAAGTTTGATTGAAGACTAATTATGCTAGTTTACCACTTAAATAATAAACCTGAAAGCAGATCTTAATCTTCCTCACCAGTTCAGAGTTCATTTCCTCGTTAGCTCATGACCATTACAATTTTATTACAACTATTGGCCAAAGTAAAAGGTAATTATCAGATCTGTCCAACCATCCTCTATGTCCACCGTGCACAGATCACATTGGCATTAATATTAGCAACATAGGAGATTGGGGTCTAAGTCAGGCTGTCAATCAATCAAATTGGGATTGTCCACAGCTGAAAAAATACAAACCAGTGATATTTTGGGCCATGGCCAGAGCCCATTTTGATTGACATGTCATTCCTGACCTCCTTAAACGTGCCCTCTCTTCCCCTTGTGACCCGGGCCGCCCCAGAGGGAGCTGGCATGGTGTGAATGCTCCTCTGGGACTGTGAGGCTGTGAGGGCTGTTGCTGTGAGGGAGATGTGGGCTTGACGCCAAGCTGTTGTGACGCTGAGCGCGAACATTTTTGTAACGCTAAGAGAATGTTTGAGGAGAGGTGTGCCGGCGGGCATCAGCATTCGCACACTGCGCCCATCTGCCAACAGCTCAGCCACGGGCCCTTTGTGTGACCAGGGTCACAACACACATACACACACACACACACACAAAAACTAACACACACATGGGTATTCTGCTATGTTGGCACCCACTTGTATGACATCATGTCTCGCACCCCTGTGTCTGTTACAAACACAGCCTCAGTGACATACAGTACTGGAGCTTCACTCAGCCACCTCAGGAGGGCTACAGATGAACATTGATTCTCTCTCACTCTATTTGACTCTGTCATTCCATTTCTTCTTCCATTAAATATCTGTGCCCCCTTTTTACTCTTTCACTCCACTGTTCTTTCTTTTTCTATTATTTCTTCTTTCTCTTTTCCACCAATCTTTCATGTTACTGTCCATCTAATTCTAGCTCTTTCTTTCTCTCCCTCTCTCCCTCCCACCCTCCACCTTTTTCTCCGTAATCCAATTGAGCCATTCTCTTCTGTCTTCCATGAAAAAGCCATCAGATTTATAGGCTCTCGATTGCCGGCTTGCTTTGCTTGTTTACTGGATGCAGTGTTGTGTGTGTGTGCGTGTGAATGTGTGTGTATGTGTATGTGTGTGTGTGTTTGTGCCATGCTGTGAGGCTGTAATTAAGCCTTGTGCTGAGCACTGGACTCTCTGTGCTGATCCTCATGAAGTGAGGCTCCATGATGTGAGGATATTCGGATGTGCACTAAGGCACTTGATGGGATGATTGCACCACAGAGGCTGTGTTATCCCCTCACAACCCCACCCCACCTCAGGCCCCCTGCCTGCCAAACACTCCTCCAGTGGGGACATGGGTATGTGGTCTTAGCCCTCTGGCATCTGGCCTACACCCTCTGGGACCAAATCCTGCTCTGACAGGGACTTCAGGCCCAAGACTCTACTGCCAAATCCTGCCCCTGATAGAGACATACAGTAGTGACATAGTTTCACTTTCCGGCTCCGCTGCCAAATCCGGCTTCTTATAAGTCCCTGGAAGTTCACTTGAAACCCTCTAAAGTCTGTTGGTCTGGAAATCAGTACTTTGTGCTGTGCAAACAACTTTTTTCTTTTTTTTTTGTAATTCAAAGCAGGATGTCGCATCACCACTGTGACAAGGCATGCTGGCACGTCTTTGACCTTCTTCCCACAATCCCCCTCTCTTCCCTCAATATTCATGCTGAGAGCAACATTAGCATTGTTAGCATGAAATATGGATGCTGTTTGGGGAACAGAGTGCTGTCCGACCTTTCACAAAAGCTCCAGAGAGGAGACTGTGTGTGGATGTGGGTGTGTGTGTGTGTGTTTGTGTGTGTGTGGATGTGCGTTTGTGTGTGTGTGACAGAGAGAGACAGGGAGAGAGGGTGAGAGGGAGCGAAAGAACAAGGCAGAGAAGGACTGTGCATACATGGATCCTGGCAGTCTTCGGAAAATTACAAAAATAGCAGGGAAAACTGGGAAAATGAGGGAAACAATTGATATGAAAGAGGACGAGGAACAGGTCTTGACACTCTGTCTTCTTGCATATGGACAACAGAGAGAGTCAGCAAGTGGAAGAATGAGGGGAACAGATTGAATGAAAGTGTAGCAGTCAGAGTGAGATTACTAGAGAAAAAGATACTGTACTGAGAGAAAATAATAGAGAAAGAGGGAGGAAGAATGAGTGACAGAATTACAGTGAGGAACAAGTGGCTGCAGATGGACTGAAGAGGAAGAAAGAAAAGGAAGAAAGGAAGAGTTACTGTAGACAGAGAGAAACAGATGGATGTAGATAACCCATATGCAAATGATAATGTGTGTGTGTGTGTGTGAGAGAGAGAGATAGAGAGTGAGAGTGTGTGTGTGAAGGAGGAAAGTGTTGTGCTGCAGTACTCCTGGTGGCCGCAGTGTGTGTTGGGCCTGCAGAGAACACAACACTGAAATAGTTCTGCTACACAGAGCACACACACACACACACAGACACACACACACACACACACACACACACAGCACAGCAGCATGCACAAGTCACAGCCTGATGCTTCCTCCTGAAGATAAACTTCAAACCTGCCCACCAGAGCATCCCAAAGAGCAATAGAAAGAGAGGTAGAGGAAAAGCAAGAAAGAGAAAGAGATACTGTCAGAAAGAGAGATTGTCAGTGACAGAAAGAGAGAGAGGAAAATGTACAGAAACTCTCCTCCCACACTGAATCGAATCGCTGGAGTATTTTGCTATTGAATGTTATTTCATGCTTGAATCCCCTCAGTGGCCGTAAAACCAGAAGAACACAAAGTTAGGCTGATAAAGATGCTGGCAACTGCAGCAAATCTGCTCTCATCACAACACAAGAACGGAGTGAGGGGTGGGAGGGAGGAGATTGGAAGGGAGGATGAGGGGAGGGAGAGAGAGAGGAAAATGAGGCGAAGGAAGATGGAGTGAGAGAGAGGATGGGAGAGGGAGAGAGATATCTGCAGGTCTTTGACACTACCAAAGGAATGGGAGGTGAAGGAGCCACAGAGTGCATTATGGGTAGGAAGGAGCTGCCAGTTGGAGTCATGGACAGTTTTATTGACCCAATCGCATGCTGACCACAACCTGTGTGTGTGTGTGTTTGTGTGTGTGAGAGAGAGTTTTAATGTGATGACAAACCAAAGATCATAACAATGAAATAAATGATGATCACTGTACTGTGTCCTGACAGTTCGACACGCAGCACTAATAGTATCATTACTAAGACAAGCTTTGGACATGCAAAGCTAACCTCCTCTGTGAGAAGATGTGCAAATGTAATCAGATACTATCAGAAGCAGCCTTTCACCACCTCCCTGTAGCAACACATAAACAACCAACACATGCAGACGCACACACACACACGTATGTGTCAAAGCTCACTGCACAGCATTAAATCACACAAATTTACTGTATACCTACTTCTACAAAGACATAGACCCACAGGTATATGTGTGCGACTGTGTGTGTGTGTGTGTGTTTGTGCATACACCTTCACACACATTAACAAGACAAGGATGCCTTCCCACGTCCCCCTGTAATTGGTATGTGTCATGGAGAGCCAGACACAATGGCTGGAGTGTGACAGGGAATTTAAGTGTACAATTTAATACCGTCCCTGCCATTTATCCAGATTAGTCACGCATGCACACACACACACATTCTCTCTCTCTCTAGCTCTCTTTTCTAAACATACATAAACACAGACCCACATACATACACACACACAGACCCATACATACAAAACACACACAGTATCCTAATAAAGATCAAAACAGTACATCAGGCTAGGGGTCATGTGGTCTGTTTAGAGTTTACATTTTGTACAGCTCTGTGTCTGGTCTGGTTTCTAGTGTGTGGGAAGAGTGTGTGTTATTGCAGATGTATTTTTAGAATTAATTACTTGACTGTCTTGTCACTGTCCTGTTTACATTTGCATAAACAAACAAATTGGCACACATTGCCAGACACATTAAACATACATAGACATAAATGTTACAACAATAGGGGCGGTGTTGGCGCAGGTGGTAGAGGAACCGTTGGGTGACTGTAAGGTTGCAGGTTCGAGCCCCACTCTACCTGACCCCATCAAAATGGCCTTGAGCAAGACACTGAACCTGATGGCAGGCTGGAGCCTTGCATGGTAATCCCCTCCACTGGTGTGTGAATGGGTGAATGTCATTGCAGGCGGCGCGTGTAGACGCAGCGGCTTCTGGCTCTCCTGACTGTGCGCGTCACTGTGGGATAGCTAGAAATGTAATTTCAATTCCTCTGTATGTCCAGTATATGTAGAGAAATTGACAATAAAGAGACTTAACTATAAGAATTGGCGAAGCGCGCACACACAGAGCTACATGTGGATTATTTGTAATAAAAGAAGCTCTTTAAGGAACTGGCTATGAGTCTGCCAATGTGCGTCATTCAGCCTTATTTGTCATGGCTACACACACACACACACAAATGAAACACTTGTAAGAGACACACACCCTTACTCAGTTAACCCCCCCACACACCTCACACACACACGTTAAAATGAAACACCTGTAAATCACCCACTCCTGCACCTAACAGTAGCCCTCAGTGTGTAGTCTAAACCCAGGCTCTCTTTGTCTGACTGCTAACTTCCTGACTCCTCTCCTCCACTCTCTCTGATCCCCTCCGCTCGTTTGCAGACGGATTACCTGGGAAATGTACCTGCTCTGTTCTCGGTGCCCCACCCAGCTCAACAACCACCTACTATGGCGATTAGCTGCAGCTGCGTGTCATTTGTTTGGTAAACCAGGGGCCTCTGATAGGGGCAGGCTAACTGTGTTTCCGTGTGACTGGGTGTTGTTTTGGCAGAGGAAGGTCAAGGAAGAGATGGCCTGGAGCGGGCTGCTTGAAACATGAGTGGCTGTGGCCGCCATGCGGAGGTGGTGCAAGAGCAGGCTTGCATTACAAGTCAGGACATGCTGGATAGACTTTGAAAAAAAGGCAGCGTTTACTGTGTTTGCATAATATGAAAACTTTTTTCCCCTGTCTCTCTCTCTCTCTTTCTCTCTCTCTCTCTGGCTTTCTCAGTGTAAATGTCTCTCTCTCTCTCTCTTCCTCCCCCTCTCTCTCAGTCTTTCACAAAGCCGGTTTGGGCAGTTCTCATGTGTACCTGAGTCACTAGCTCCTCCCCCTTTCACCCGTATGTCACTTCCTGGGATGTGGTGTCACCTGTTCGAAGGTGAATTCTCTTTCTCTCTCTCTACCTCTCTGCCCCCCCTCTCTATCTCTCTCTCTCTTTCAGTCCTAGCACACTCCGTCTCCCTGGGGCTGGTGAACTCTTAGGACACACAGACATACCATAGAGAAATACCTTGACCAGAGGAGCAGTGCGCTGAAGGGAGTTAAAACTAAAAAGGGGCAAAGTTCTCCAGCACCACTTTCTTTTCGATCTGTCTTTTCTCCAGCAAGACCAACCAGTCTAGGATTACATCCTCTCCCTGGAGTTAACCTAGTGCAGGTGAGACTGAAAACACACACACACACACACACACACACACACACACACACACACACACACAAACAAACACATTTTCTAAAACAGCCTGTTTGAGAAGTCTCAAAACTATTGAGTGAAAAGAGATTGTCGTCTCATGTCAGTGTTTTCTTTAATATCAGACTCAAAGGGATTTAGTAAAGGTTAAAGAGCTGAAGGTTGCCTGGCTGTCAGCTAGCCAGTCTGAGGAGGCAGAAAGATGTCTTTCACTGTGTCATGTGGTGGTGTAGCATTCAATCCACCTAGCCTTTGTTGTTGCTTTTGTACAACAGGTCAGAGCACATGAAGAGACAGAGAGTGTGTGTGTGTGTGTGTCTGTTTGTGTGTGTCTGTCTGTCTGTCCTGGTGCTCTGTTTTTGTATCTCCCAGCCTCTGAGATCACTGTCATTTTGTTTGTTGTGTAAGCTGTTTGCAATGTGCTGCCTATTTGCGTTGATGGTTAGTGGCATATTTCTCCTGGATGCAAATAGAATTGCCTTGCTTATATTCACATTAGTGTTTAGTGTTTTCTTTTGTCATGTCACACCTTACATGTTTACCTTTTTGATCACTGTAAAAGATCATATCCTATCTTTGGAGACAGATTGAGGGAAGATATATCAGTTGAGATGCACCTGAGGTGACTATACACACCCTCAGTATAAGAAAGGATGGAAAAGTACAACCCTTGCACTGCATTGACAATGGAAACTAATGTGCAAATACTCACACAGATGTGTTATGCTCTGTGTTCTCTCTCTCTCACTCACACACACACACACAACACACACACACACACAAAAACAATTCAGCTGCAATAAAAGAGGGGTGGGTGTGTGCCTGTAAGAGGAAGGCCTTTGGGTACATGTGCATTCCTGTACAGTACTGTATGTTATGTAATCTCCATATGCACCATGGTGTCTTAATGAGAAAGCGGTTGAAGCAGGGAGCCAAGGACGCTTCTGAAAGTTTCAGCACATTTCAGCAGCCACAAAGCCTCTCTGAGAGAGTCTGAGGGATCGACTGGGAAAGGGGTGGATTCTATGGAGTACTGATTTCCAATATGTTTTTTATGATCTTTCCCCATTCCCTCCCTTTTCTCTCTCTCTCTTCTAGTTGGAGCTATTGTTCAGCCCTTCTTATCTCCCAAGCTGTTTTACCTTCTTTCTGTCACCATTCATGTATGCACAAACCTACTCTGCTTAATCATGTCCTTTTTCTGCCTCTCTCTGTCTCTCTCTTTCTTTTTCTCTCTCTGTCTCCCTCCCTCCTTCTCATGTGTCCTACTCTGTCTCTGCCAAAGCCTTTAATCATTGATAAACATCATAATTATTAATCAGCCATATGATCCTGGCTCTCAGGAAAGTGTCACGGGGCTGGATGGCAGAATAGCTACTCATTACTCTCAGTGCCCCCTCTCTGGCCTGATCTCTTAAGGGAAGATGGCATTTTAATATGGCACTGTGACGTAGGTGCTATGGAACCTCTTGGCTGCGTAAACCTGTTCATAGAGAGTTAATTGTTTTTATAAAGCACTTTTTACAATTGTTTAGTTAATGGCGGTTTGCCACAAAAAGCACACATGAGCAACAGGGGCAAAGAAAAACTCCTTTGTGTTAGCCCAGGAACTAGCTGCGGAGGGTCATGCAGAAAATTGATCACTATGATAGGCTGCAGTTTGTCCATGGTGGTCAATGAGTATCATGATAATATTATGGAAATATACTCCCACATCATTATGTGGCCTAGGGTTAGAGGAGATAGCATTCTGTTATGACACATTTTGGGAGACCAAGCCTGGATGAGAAGAGTGGATTTTAATGGACCTTCACAGGCATCTGGCATCTGGTCCCAGATCAGCCAATGATATATAGAAATTGCCCATTTCAGGAAATGGGTGGGTTTCCCTAAATTTTCTCAAGAGTATTGTGCTCACAATTTACTACATCCTGTGCTCGATTATAAAAGCGTGCTCTTACTTTACTAAATTATGCTTTTATTTTCCTTCCTCCAAAGTCTCCAAGCCTCCAAGTGTGGGCACTATTGTGAGATCGAAGAGGGGGTGCCATGATTCTGAACACTCCCTCTCATTCATAGTTATTGCTGAGGGTGCTCAACATGTACATCTCTGATTTGGGAGTCGGTCTGCCTCTCTCTATCCCTCTCTTGTCTCCCGCTCCCCGGGTGCTCTCAGCGGCCTGCTCATTAAACGGTGAGCCGCCAGCCGATCAGCATGGACTAATCATTAGCGCGCTCATCTAAGGAGCTTTGCGCGTGGACCTGCTTTGCTCGACCAAACAAGCGCTTCTCTTTCATCTCCAAACCCCCTTATTTGCCTTCTATTTTAATGTGTGTGTGTGTGTGTGTGTGTGTGATACCCATTCAAATGAACACTGGTACCTTGGCTTTTTCCCTCTCAGGACTTAAATGGCTCAGGCAAACATACCTTAAGATTCAGTGTAAACATAAAGGCAGATCTCCAACGAGGCGTATATAAAAAAGGGAATGTACTGTTCCCAAACACCCAACATGTCTGAACCAAAGCTGGAATGCACAAGCAGTCACAGTCAAACACATAATAACACACACATACACAATGAGGAATGTGGACATTTACAAAATGCTTTTTCAAAAAGCCTAAGACATATATAATGTATACTGTGTGTGTGTGTGTGTGTGTGTGTGTGTGTGTTTGGTGGGGTGCCAGCTCTAGTTTGGCCTTTATCTGGATGTTTGACTTTTTGATGAGGCGGTCACTTGTGCGCCCGGCTGAGTTTTGGGCTTGGATGGGTGTTTGTCGTGTAAGCACTCAGCATGCGCTGGGGAGGAATTTGCATTTTGAAAAGGCAATGCTCATGACTGCTCTCAAGGTGCCAGAAGTGCTGACACACACACACACACACACACGCACAGCATAACTACCACAACAACAAGCTGCAACAAAACAACAATCCTCTCATTGAAAATGGCTGAAATGAAGAATATGTCTGTATCATTATCAAATCCTCTGTGTACACATGTTAGTGCACCCATGAGATGCAGCAAGTGTGTGTGTGTGTGTGTGTGTGTGAATAAATGAGGCCAAAAGAGACAAAATAGTCCGTTGACCAGGATGGATTTTCTCCAAACATGTCACAGGGTGGCAAAACTATCATCCCAGGGAGGCCTGGGCATTTCTTAAATATTACTCCACTGGTCATTAAACATTAATCTGGTACTGGGGACATGAAAGAGCTCCTCTATATCAGTATTGGGCCTGGGCCTCTCCGTTGGGGAGTTATGAAGCGAATGCGAACCCCACTGATACCACTGAGAGTGGGGGGCTGCTGCTCAGCCTTATTGCTATCTGCCGCAGGGCAAAGGTCTCCAAGGGAAGGCTTTCTGAGCACAAAGCAAAAGGAATCGAATGAGAAATTCCCTTTCAAGCTGTTTGTTGTACTCGCAGATTTCGTTCTCTTTCGCTGATTATCCCTCTCTCGTGCTCTGTGTGTGTGTGTGTGTGTGTGTGTGTGACTCCATCTCTCATTCTCTCTCCCTTTGTTGCTCTCTTGTCTTGTCTTGTCTCTCTTTCGTTTCCCCCCGCTGGTGCTTCAGCTGACAGGAAGTGAGGTTCTGGAAAATTCCGCTGAGATAAACTCCACCCAATCAGTTTCCAAATATGCACTGTATGCATCAGAACTTTAGGCTCTCTTTGTGTTCCCTGGGAGGTTACAGAGATAGTCAGTTGGGTTGAGTGTTTGTGGGAGGAATGAGGAGATTAAAATAGAAAAGTATATTTACACCTCCCGGTGGGCACGTAGCTTTTTGCCATGTCTCCTCTCTTTTTTCTTTCTGTTTCACTCCAGCCGCATCTAGGAGCATGTCTTTAGTCACAGATATGGCAGTGAATGCCGGTGCTAGCTAATGAGTTTTTCCCTGTCAGTTGCCTCAGGCTCAGGTGTGTCAGTTATCTGCATAGGTGCACTGAGGTGTGTGTGTGTGTGTGTGTGTGTGTGTGTGTGTGTGTGTTTGTGTGTGTTAGAGAAGGAGCTTCTTGCTTGTCTAAATACTACTGTTTTTTTTTCTCAAGATGCGGTGAGTGTTTCTATACAATTTGTGATGTTATGACTGAATGCTATTGTCTATATGGTGTGTGAGTGTGTGTGTGCCTTGCCGTCTTGGTGTGTCTCTCGGCACGCACATGCATAGTACGCACGTGAGCATGCGATTGCGGGAATGCGAGCGTGTCGTGTGTGCCTCTCGAATCCTGACAAATGTCACCGCCGCTGCTGCCACCGCTCAGATGAGGTTGTCAGTCACAGTCCGCTGATTTCTCTCGGGTTTCCTGGAGCCCAGTTTAATTTCCTCTCTGCCCGCTTATCAGCCGTTGGCTACTGCTACCTCTGTTCTGTGTGCAGTGGCCTCGGCGCGGCGGCAGATACGCATTCACTTCTGAAGAGGGCTGAGTGGGCTGGCCATGAGAAAGTACTTCAGCCTGTAAGGATTCGCTCAACAGAACTTTCAGTTCTCGTGCCACACTTTTAAGGCCGAGGAAACAAAGACACACGACATCAGAACAGGAATAGTTGAGTGTCATTGTGTACTGTATGTGACTTGACTTCAAATAAAATCACTCCATTTCTGATATCGAATGCATGGCTTCTGATCAGCTGTTTTTCATGGATTCAGAAATTCTGCCATGTTTCAGTATTACGCTTGTGTGTGTGTTTGTGTGTTGGTGTGTGTGTGTGTGTGTGAGGGAGAGTGAGTGTGTGATTTCCGGGGGGTTACTTGGCCTCTGATGAGCATTATACCACAAATAGAAGGGGTTCCCAGGCATTCTTGACTGTTCTCACATCCTCTGTTCTTGCTGAAATCACCAAGGCCTTTGTCCTTAGGGTGTGCACAGACACACCCATTCACAGATTATGTACTGGCAGCCAAGCTTACAATGCTACATGCTACACACACACACATACACAAACACACACACAAGCACACACACTGCATGATCTCTTGGCTGAGCGGTGGGTCAAGACGGCACGGTGTGAGGTCCGTGCATGGGACAGCCAATGGCAAGTGCCGACCCGGCCAATCAGCACATAGCTTTGCTAGTTGGGTGTCTGATCAGCTGCCAATAAGACGGCTGTTGTCTTGGTGACGTCCTGGATCCTCTCAAAGCAGACGACTCAGTCCATCTGCATGCGATTTACTGCCAGGAAGTGGGTAGTTTTCTCTAGTTCTCCCACTGTTTCTGCCTCCCTCTCTCTCTCTTGCTATCTATCTATCTATCTATCTGTATATCTATCTATCTATTTATCTATCTGTATATCTATCTATCTATCTATCTATCTATCTATCTATTTATCTAATCTCACTCTGAATGAAAAGCATCTGCTAAATTGCATAAATGTAAATCTAGCTATCAACCTGTCTGTCTGTTTGTCTGTCTGTCTGTCTTTCTGTGTCTGTATCTCCTGGTAGTTTCATTGTCTGTGCTTGTTAAGGGTTAGCGGTCTTGAGTGAGTATTGATATTTGATATGTGTGGTGCTGCCCTGTGGAATGTGCCTCTGAACAGTTTCATATTTATTCCTGGAGCCAAGATGGAAAATGAAATGAGAATGAGATGGAGGTCACCCGTGCTACTGCTGCGCAGGCCAAACACAGTGAACCTGATACAGTCTCACATCAGGTTGTGTGGGTTTGTGTTTGTGTGTGTGTGTGTGTGTGTGTGCGCGCCCATGCTCATATGTGCTTGATTAGGTGTGTGTGTGTGTGTGTGTGTGTGTGTGAAAGAGAAAGAACGAGAGAGAGGGAGTGACACCTGCCACACCAACTCACACTGAGATGACAAAGCCTGTCACACCCTGATGGGTTTGAGTCAAAGACCAAACAAGTGATACTGGATCTCTCTGTCTCTCCCACCTCTCTTCCTACCTCTATCTCTCTCTTCTTTGTGTATTTGGTCTTTTTTTGTTCTTCTCCTCCCCCCCCCCCCCCCTCTTTCTCCTCTCTCTTTCCGTAATACAGTGCAATGGATCTCCACACTATGTGAAAACCGTGGTATCCAGTTCACCCAAATCTCAGCATTCATCTCCATCTCCCCCCACACACCCTCCAGCACTGGCCCCCCCACTCTACCCCCACGTCTCCAGCATCATGGAAGAGGAGGAACTAGAGGCCATGGGTGCGGCAGCCCCGGCCCCATCCTCAGCCTTAACTCCGGCCCTGGGCACTGGCTCATCCAATGGGCCCCCTGCCCTGGCGCCCCTGTCGGCCCCTCCGCCCGACCTCTGCCCAGCCTGCGGCCACCGCCACCAGCAGGAGGAGAACCACGAGTACAACTACTGCGACGAGGTGGACGACGACCTGATGTGCCACATCTGCCTGCAGCCGTTCGTGCGGCCACTGGACACGCCGTGCGGGCACACCTACTGCCAGGAGTGCCTGACCAGCTTCCTGCTGGAGAGCGACTTCTGCCCCATGGACCGCCAGCCGCTCATGCTCCAGAGCTGCCGCCACTCCAGCCTGCTGGTGATCAAGCTGCTGGACAAGCTGGTCGTCTCGTGCCCCTTCAGTGAGCACTGCGAGGACACCATGCCCCGCGGAGAGCTCCAGGACCACATCAAGCACAGGTGAGAGGGAGGGAAAGGTTCAGAGGAAACCTCTTGTGACTGATGGGATTGGGGTGGCAAGTCTGTCCAGTCTGTCTGTCCTTCTCAACATGCTTTTTTTGGAGTTCTTTCCTCAAAAAAACTCTTTCCCAGTGTTGTGAACAGTACAGATGGCCTACTCAAGTGAAAGGCTAAAAGTATCTTGTATTTACAGTGTAGTACATAAGTACAAGAAATATTCTATGGTTAAATGTACTAATAGTGCAAGAAGGCTATGCTTACAACAAAACCTCAGAAAATATATAAAAAAGCATGAAAATGTGTGAAAATGCGTGAACACACACACACACACACACACACACACACACACAACAATGAAAAAAAGATGAAAAAGATGCCTAAATCACATTAACAGGTTAACTGGACCTTTTTTGCAGTGATCCAAAAACTTTGTTGCAGTCACTCAGACAATCACCAAATTAAGTAAAGTTAACATGGACAGATCTTTGAACTTCTTTCTTCTCTTTTAAATGTATTTGTGTGTCACATTGAAGGCATTCTTTCATTTGCATGCTCTGTTCCATTTTCTGTTTGCTTATGGGCAATACTGGGTAGTTTTTTTTCTCTGGATAATTGTGAGCTTTTCTATTTGAACAAACAACGGCATAATGAAATGTAAATAGGCATTTAGTGGAGGTCCAAATACACTGTCGCTGCATAAAGGTAAGTTGAGCTTCCCTTCATGTTTAAATTTCTCTTGCGTGAATGAATTTTCATTATGGGTCCACCACACGCCAGCCTTGTCAATTTTTTTTAACGGTTTAAAGGGAAGTGTCAATTGTCTGTGTTCTTGTTTATCTTTAAGAGTAATTACTATCTTCTAAGAATGGATGTCTCGCAGCGACAACAAAGACTTTCATAAAGTAATGCATTGGTACATGCAACATGGTCGTTTACTCTCTGGTTGTGGTATGGAGTTACTGTAGACCATAGTCTACTACTATCTATATCTCCCAAAAACGTTCTCCCAATAATGTTCTGGATGTTCTGAATTACTGATTCATACTGACTACTCTCTTCTGTTCTGATCTGTTCTCTTGTCTTCTCTTCTCTCTATAGCAGTGGTCCCCAACCCCCGGGCCGCGGACCGGTACCGGTCTGTGGATCAATCAATACCGGGCCACACAAGAATTAATTATTTATTTCTGTTTTATTTATTATCTGAATCGAGCGGTCTTATTTTGAAACGTCTTTTATTGTGAAATGACCGTATTCTCCTCTCTGTTACATCTCCTCATTTGAGCGCCAAATTTCCTCATTTCCTCCTCATTTAACCCAGCAAAATGAGTAAACAGGTGTCTTTGGAAAGTTTCTTTGTGAAAGGGAAAAGGCACAATGAAGAGAGAGAAGAGCAGCCTACGACTTCCAAGAAAAAGAAAGGTTTTAGCAGCCAGTACCAAGAGTCCTACTTGAAGTAGGGATTTATCGTGACAGCTGATTCCCACACACCAAGCCCGCTCTGCATAATATGCGGTGACCGGCTCTCAAATGAGGCAATGAAGCCTTCAAAACTGCATGTAAACGCCACCATAGCAACCAGTATCAGCGCGTTAGGGCCGTGGTCGGTAACACAGAGGTGAGGGAGAAGGGAAAGGAGAGGGGAATGGAGAGTTTCTGAGTGTCGGGCACGCAAACATACAGGAGATTCATTCACGGGCGACCAGAGAGTTTGATGTTATAATATCGTTATATTGTTGGAGCAATC
>JAGFZM010002293.1:332171-346130 GCA_017657215.1 Limnothrissa miodon
CCCCCCCCCCCCCCCCAAGCGTTGACTGGTCCGCAGTTAGAAAAAGGTTGGGGACCACTGCTCTATAGCACTAAGCCCTTGTGCTGTTTTGTACAGATCCTCTTGAAATGCCCTTGGGTTGAGCATCATTTTAAATGGATATGAATACACTGCATTATTGGGCACCACCCTTTAAAGTGGCAGCCTATTACTGTAAGTAGAGACAGTAAATTCTGCACTCAGTGTTACATGGACTGACAGGGAATAATTACGACAATAAGGCAAGGTGCTGTGAATTATCGCTTGTCTTTGTGCAGTGGTGTGTGTCTCGGTGTGTATGGTTGTGTGTATGCATTGCATGCATGGTTGTGTGTGCATGCAGTGTGTATGAGTGAACAAGGGACAGACAGGGAGGGGATGGAGTGCGTGTGTCTTAATGTGGTTGTTTTGTTTTCTCCTCCGATATTCTCCATGGCTGCTTTAATTGTCTCGATCAGCCCTTGAGGTGACCTCTCTGGTTAGCTCCCTGAGAACTCACTCCCCCTCTGTATTTTCCCCGGGGGCTGGGTACTAACGAGATCCCTGCTTTCATCTCGGACAGTCTCATATTTACACATAATTGTTTAAAGGCCAGCAGTTTTGCTTTCCCATTTTCCAGGCTTCTCTCTGGGTCCCCATTGCTCAGTCTGCCCCAAGGGCTGAGCTTGTATTAATTGCATTTGGTTACGCACCAATAGAGGCTTCTCCTCTCGTTTACATTTCTTCTCGACCTCAAGCCTCTGGTGTTTGGAGACTTAAAGTAGAGTCCTGGGCTTTCTGTCAATCGACTCCTTTCTTCTCCACCTCTCCTCTCCTCCACTTTTCCCTTCTCTTTTTTTCTCTCCTCTTCTCTCTCTTCTTTGCATCTATTTTCTTCTTCTCTCTCCATCGCTTTAGCCACACTACACTACACTCTTGTCTCTGGTTTTCTTTCACCTCCACGTTTTCTCATCTCTCATCTCCTCCCATCTTCCCTTCTTCTCTCTTTTCCTTGCATCTCTTGTCCTCCTATCTGCATCTTTTTATTCCTCACCTTTACACTCAACTCTCCTCAACTCTTCTTTCCTCTTAAGTCATCTTCTTTCACATTTCCTCTCCTCTTTCCTCTCTTATCTTGCTTTGTCTCATCTTACTTCCTCTTCCATGATCCTCCTCTCCTTTCACCTCTGCTGTATGTTCTACCCTGAGAAACACCTCATTAAAGGTGTAGCCTTTAATTCAGGGAGGGAGGGGGGTGCACAATAAGCTAGCTTACTAGCTAACCCAGAACGTTTCGGGTGTACTGTAACTGATCATCTCCAAACAAAACTTGACGTTACACGGACAATAGATGCTTAAAGTGTTAAAGTCAAGTGTTCTTCTGGAGATCAGTAGTGACTCCCAAAGTTAACCAAATTCCCACTATATTGGCCCCAGTTTTGTGTTCACCATAAGTATAAACAACTGAATGCACATCTAAAGGACCAAGAGGAGTTTTTTTCGCTAAATTTGACAAAACAAGTGTTAGAGTTCAATTTCAGTTCAGTTAACATCATTTGTTCCCAATGGATAATTTAACAACAGTTAATAGAAAAACAAAACAACCATTTACACCAAGGAATCTGAATAATGACATTATCTATAAATCTCCATTTCTCCCTTTTTCTTTTTTCTCTCTCTTTTCCTCCTCCTGTCTGCACCCTCTCTCTCCTGTGTTTGTGGTTGGGGTCAGGCCTCTGGAGGAGGAATTAGGCTGTTGTGGTTGACCCTTTTCCTCTCCACAGAGGCGTGCTGGGTGATTGGCCTCTCCAGGGACACCAGGCGCTGGGGAGCGCTGCTGCAGAGCACTCTGGGATATCTCTCCTCCACAAGGACAGCAGCCCTCGCCTGGCATCCTCTGATATAAGTCAGGTCTGCCCACTGCAGACATCATATTGTGTCATGTTCTGGTCATATTGTCTCATTGCGGTTTTCGTTCACCATGGACTGCTGTGTGTGTGTGTGTGTGTGTGTGTGTGTTTGTGTGTGTGTGTGTGTGTGTGTGTGTGTGTGTGTGTGTGCGTGTCCTGGCATGTGGTTGAGCGTGTCAGTGCTTTCCCTGAAGTGGCAGTGATGTCTGTATGCATGATTGGTACTCTAGCAGAGTGGTAAGATGTCTGTGGTCTCGTACGAGGTCTTGCTTTTGTCTAGTGAAGTGCATGCGGCTTCGTGTTTATGTTCGCGATGTAATGCTCGGCCTTGCATGGCGTCGGCCCATCCCCACAGTGTAGGCCTGTTTGACTTGGCCTGTGTAGGGTATATTTCTGCGGCTCCTGTACACTCGTCCACTCCTGACCATCAGCTGGAGTCCTTATGGGTTTCAGTGCGTGTGTGTCTGTGTGTGCAAGGGTGTGTGTGTGGGGGGGGGGGGGGGGGGGACAATCGACATGTGTCCACTATCGGCTTGAGAATGAATGAGCTGTGGTTAACACTGTATGTACTGTATACTGTTGCAGTCAATGTGTGGTCACTGATGTTGATGTTATGCAGGACTAGATGCATTTTTCCACCAAAATCTGATAATATAAGAATCTCAGCATGTTTGTGGTTTTCATTGTTATTTTTGTGATTCACATCATTTCATTCAATTTTGTGTGTAACATTATTGCGATGTCTTACATGAAACATAGACAATTGACAGAGAGAACAAATAATATCAGTTTAATCTATTGTGCTGTCTCTGTGTGTGTATGTGTTTTTGTTTGTGTTCTATCAACAACAAAGCAAACCAAAGGTCAAACAGCACATCGACAAGTGCACTACAGTTAAACAGCTCTCTTTAAATACCCTTCTCCACACATCTCTCACCTCATATGCAATGCTCTCAAACACACACACACACACACTCACACATTGCCCATACCCTACTTCCAGAGGCAGTATACATATTCATCTATAATTCAGTGAAGAAGCCATGCAGATGGCATGGCAAGATAAAAATAGTTGCATGGATAATGGGAGGAACATTCTGGAACTGACATATACACACACACCAACAGCGTGGTTAAAGATGATGTCTGCGATGGATGGGAATTGTATATGGCAGGATAAATATGGTAAGATATGACCTGAGCAGAATAGAACAGGTTGAAAATTCAAATACGAAAGGTGTATTGCAGTATAAATAATATGATCGTGATATGAGCGTGGTATATAATATTACAGGATGAATGATAACATAAAATGCTATATAGCAGGGTTAATAATAAAAAAAGCAAAACCAGCAACACCTACATTTGGGTCTAAGTGCCCCTGGGGAACCAACCTTGAGGTTTTTTCCCACTCCCAATCTTTATCCCCTGTTTCTTGTCATCACTATCATGGCTTTACTGTCTAATAAAGGCTGAAGGTATTATAAATACAACAAATTGGACTTGGACAAATAGATATATGGCTTTAAAAATGGGAAGTATGGCAGATGGAGCTAGGGAGATAAGGCAAACGGTTTGCCCAGGTTTGAATGTTTATGACACTGCAGGCATCCTCTAAATGTCAGCCATATAAAAACACATTTCCTGTTTGGGCATGTCTATTTGAAACTGTGGTGTAGGGATTTCTGTGAGCCTCTAACATGATGGAGAGGGCCTACTCAAATACTGACATTTTCCCTTTGTCGTGCCGCCTACCCCACTGTGATTTCAGTCACATCTTCAGAGACGCTGTGTGTATGACGCAAGTTTGTTGGTGTGTGTGCCTTTGTGTGTGTGTGTGTGTGTGTGTGTGTGTATGTGCGCACGTACGTCCGCGTTGGTGTCAGCAGGAACCCTGTTCAAAGGCCCCTCTCTTCCCCCAGGCCCCTCAGGGTATGCGTTTACAGCTCTGAAGGAAGGATGACACAGAGGAGAAATGAGACAAGATGAAAGGAGACACAGGGGTAAAGAGAACGGCAAATGATGCCTCAAGAAAGAGAGAGAGAGAAACAGAGGGACAGAGAGAAACATGGGGGGAGAGAGAGAGAGAGAGACGGCCAATAAAGAATACCAGGGTAAAGAGAGCAACAAGCCCAAGCATATTTGTTCGTATCATTAATCGGGTCCCACCCATTTCTAGAGTTTGCCCTACTGCCAGAACACAGTGTTTTTCAAATAGGTGTGCCTCTCACCCACAGCCCACTCTGTACTATTAAGCATTCCTCCCTCCCACACTCACTCACTCACTCAAAACCCACATCCACTCACACATACTGTAGTGTCATTTACTCACTCACTCATACATTCACACATTCATTCACTTAGAACCCTCACTGACTTATTCACTCACTCACTAGTTTACTCAAAATCCTCATTCACTCACACATTACTCACCAACTTGTTTATTTAAAACCCTCATTCGCTCACATTTACTCAGAACCGCCACTCACTTCAACCCCTCATGCACTCACTCAACCCATTCCCTTTTTCCATTCCCGTTTGAGCTGCTGTATGCTGTATTGAGGGCGGGTGTTGGCAGATGTGAAGCCTGGTGTTGATTTGGTTAACCATGGTAAATGGACTGCATTTATATAGCGCTTTTCTACTCCTACGAGCACTCAAAGCGCTTTACAACGTATGCCTCTCATTCACCCATTCACACACATGCATTCATACTCCGGTGGCAGTGGCTGCCATGCAAGGTACCATCCTGCCACCGGGAGCAATCGGGGTTCAGTATCTTGCCCAAGGATACTTCGATGTAGTCAGATGGAGCAGGGCTCGAACCTGCAACCCTCCGGTTGCCGAACGGCACCTCTACCACCTGTGCCACCATAACCATCCAAATCAACCCCCAGCCCCCTACCCCAACTAATCAATAGATGATCAGTCACAGGACAGCCCTGTCCAGTCACCTGACCTGACCCACTGTACCCTCAGATTCTCTCAGTTCAGCTGCAGAGTTGGTACTGCACACCATTATCTCCGTTTTCTCACATACACACACCCACATGCCTGCATGCATACACACACATGCATACATACTCATGCACACACACACACATGCACACCCTCACACACACACACGCATGCATACACACACATGCATGTATACACGCAACCACACAGACACAGATATCTCATTCTGCAGTGTTATAATGCCCAAACTGGCTGTTTGAATGGGCTTGCATTACCCTAGCTGTCGCCTTCTCCCTATACGCTATGGCAGTGCCTAACCACTAAGCATCCATTGAAAAAAAAAAACCCTGTTGGATTGAATATTGATTCGCTGGTGTTTTTCTCCTCCCCCTCTCCTCCTTCATGTGTCTCCTCTTTCCATCTATCTCTCTTTCTCGCTTTCTGTGTCTGCCTGTCTTCATTTTCTCTCTATTTTTATTCTGTTTTTTTTTCTATTCTAACCCATGAAGACAGATTCTTTTGAATGATCTGACCAATCTGCTGCATGGGAACGGTGTCATCCCAGAGGAGGGGGGCAGGTTAACAGCCCATACCCTCTCTCTCTCTCACACACTCACACTCACACACACACATACACACACACTTGGACTCGTTCCCCCCCTCACCTCCTATAGAGCATCAAACCTTAAACGATAAGAGGGGGGTGGATGCAGACCTACTGATTGAGGCTGGAGGTGAAAAATAATGCGGAACAGACCACCTCTGCCTGGCTTCCCCCCCTCATTTCCGAGTGCTAATGGTGCCTTCCTCTCTCTCTCCCTCTCTCTCCCTCTCCCTCCCTCTCTCTCTCTCTCCCTCAGTGGTGCCTGCTGCAGTATAAGTCAAAGCCTGTGCTGTTCGCTCTCCGACACACATCCACAGGCGCGCACACACACACAGCATAGAGCGAGAGTAAGTGAGAGAGAGAGAGAGACAGAGAGAGAAGGATAGAGAGAGGTGCGTGCACACACATGCCTGCGTGCGCTTGTACGCATAAATCCTCTTACGGCTGGCTGATGCCCAAGCCAGATTAGACTCAGTTAGGCTGCAGCGCTGCTGACCGCGGCTCGCTCCTCCTGCCCAAGAGAGTGTGCCACACTCACGCGCTGCCTCCGAGGCTGCTTCCTCTCCGGCCAGCTCCACAAGGCTCTCCGCTACCTCCACCGGCACCACCAACACCTCCTCCTCCTCCTTTTCCTTCTCCTCCTCCTCCTCTTTCTCCTGCAGTTTATCTTCTTCTCCTACTTCATCTTTTTTCAACGTTTTCCCCTTTTTTGTTCCGGCGTCCACTCCGAGGCTTCAAGCGCCGTCTCGTTCTCGTTGTTTTTTCCTATCCCTTCACCGGCGGATCACTCCATCTGCTCTGCACCTGCTACGTCCTCCTCCTCCTCCGCTTCTTTTACTTCTTTTTCTTCTTTCATTCTTTCTGTTTACTGCTGCTGCTGTCGCTGCGTGGTCCTTTCCTTCAATCAAGTCCACTCCGCTGGCCAAGCTTCCAATGCTGCTACTGCCCCACTGCCGCTGAGATGACCGGACAGCCAGCGTGAGGCAGAGAAAGGCAGGAACACAGGGATAGGGTGATAGAAAGAAGAGGAAGAGAAGGAACAAAGGGGACAGTCAAATAGATAGGTAGAAAGGGGATAGATTTTTATTTCTTCGTCCACCTGCCTCTTCTCCTGGCCACCAGCATCTGGAGAGGTGGGGTGGTGGCGGCGGTGGTGGAGGGGGGGGTTGGAGGGAGAGGTGTAGAAAGGAGAGCGGGGTCAGCAGCACAGCCCGTGGGGATCGGAGCGAGGGAACAGGGGAAGGAGGGAGGGGGGAATAGAGAAGAAGAGAGGGAAGAGAAGGGAGACGATCACCTTTGTTAGGGACAGACTGATAGATAGAGAGGCAGAGAGGGACAGAAGAAAGAGAGAGAGAGGAGAGGAGACAGGTGGATATTGAGGGGTAACCATGAAGGCACTGCTGCTGCTGGTGCTACCCTGGCTTAGCCCAGCCAACTACACAGACAATCTGGGCAACCTGCACATCCTCTACTCAGAACTGTGAGTACACACTACTCCCACTGCCCCTTTGTGTGTGTGTGTGTGTGTGTGTGTGTGAACATCGTCCATCACGTCCCATACATGTACACCGACCCTCACCAATTCCCTGGTGTTGTCCAATCCATAACATCCCATTATCATCACTTGTGTGTGTGTGTGCTTGTGTTTGTTTTTGTGTGTGCCTATGCCCATAACAATATGGTAAACAGTGTACAGTATACACAAAGAGCCCTGTCCTATCCAGAACAACTATCACCCCATCCCATCCTGACCCATTGCTGCAGTGTGCTTGCGTGTGTGTATGTACTAATGTGTGTGTGTATATGTTTTTGAGTGTGTGTGTGCGTGTGTGTATGCATAGGTGGGCACATATGTATGCAAAGCTGCCTGGTTGAGGACCTGTATGTGAAACTTGGATACATGCCAAACTCCAAACGACTAATTTACAGTTTTAGAAACACACACACATAAACACACACACACACACACAGACTTATTAAACACACATTTGTAAACACACACTTGTCCTCCTCTGTGTGTGTGTTTTGTTCAGAACATGGCTTTAATGTTGTTGCTGGATAAAAGGCTGCATCTTTACTCAAGCTCAATGGAGTTTATTGATATAGCGGTGGTTGCTGTTGCACCATGCAGCTGTTGCAGTGGACAGTTAGTTACCGTGGCATTGGGTGATGCGGTTGCAATGGGCAGTAGTTACCGCGGTGCTGAGGATGCGGTTGCTAGGGCAGGTTGCAGACTTTCTTGAGACAGGTCCTGTTGTGATGCTAGTGAGCCAGGAAGAGGTTATACTGCAGCATGGTCGGAGGTGTGTGTTTGTTTGTGTGTGTGAGAGTGAGTGTGTGTGTGTGTGTGAAAGAGATAAAGGGAGAGCAATAGAAAGAGTGTGTGTATGTGTGTGTTTTTTTATGTACTGTATGTTCTTTTGAACATCTTTTTCTTTTTCTACTGTGTTCTTTTGAAACACCAAGCTATTATTATCCAAACAGCAAGATGTTGCCAACAATTTTGAAGTCATTAATCTTTCAAATTCTCGGTTGTGGCAACATTTTCTGTTTGTATTTATTTTTGTATGAGAATAATTGTGAACAGGAGAGATGGCAAAGCGGCCAGACAGACAACCAGACAGACAGACAGACAGACAGATGGATAGAGTGTGTGAGCTTTGCTTCACATTGTTTTGATCATGTTGAGTAGCGCACTCACGTAACCACCATTGAGAAAAGCGCAGCAGACTCAATACATAAACACAGCAGCTGTCATCAATACCCTCCCCAACAAGCATGCAGCAGTTGCGTAAGTGTTTTAGTGTTAGAGCCAGTAGATGCACGCACACACAGACATTAACATGCAAATACACACACACTTGTACACACACAGATATTCACACACAGATACAGTCACACACACACACGTACAGACACACAAACACGACACAAACATTTGCAAACACAACACA
Source organism: Limnothrissa miodon (assembly GCA_017657215.1). Lineage (NCBI taxonomy): Eukaryota > Metazoa > Chordata > Actinopteri > Clupeiformes > Clupeidae > Limnothrissa > Limnothrissa miodon. The sequence continues at coordinate 340,595 of JAGFZM010002293.1, forward strand.
CACATTCACACACGCGCACACACACACACACACACACATATTAACATGCAAATACACACACACTTGTGTACACACACACACACACACACACACACACACACACACACAGATATTCGCACACAGATACACAGTCGCACACACATACACAGACGCACAAAAACGACACACACATTTACACACACGCACACACACACACACACCTTTTGAATATACAGAAGCGCATCCAAGTAATGTGTGTCATTGTTGGCATGTGTTGAGTGTGACAACTGGAGGCTTTACTGATGACTAACCTACGAAGACTGAATCTGTTCCCCTTTTGTCTTTGAGTGGAGTTGTAAGGGAGCCGGTTGCTGGACTGGAACAGGGAGGATGATTGAGGGTTATTATTTGTGAGGCACATAGACGGACTCAAAATAGTTCTTGGAAAAAGTGGCTATTATGTATGTCAGGTTTGATAGCGCCACAGTTCAGGGACTTTTATACAATAATGATGTGTGTGTGTTTATGTGTGTGTGTGTGTGTGTTTGAAGGTAAGATATGCAAAGCTGCCTACACATAGGTGCCTACGCCTTTGTGTAAGACTAAAAAGGAGGGCAAAAGAGTATGTGTGTGTATGTGAATGAAAAGGTGAGGCATGCAAAGCTGCATAGGTGCATACACCTTTGTGTAGTAGAGGGCAAATGAGAGAGAGTGTGTGTGTGTGTGTGTGTGTGTGTGTGTGTGTGTGTGTGTGTCTGTGTGTGAGTGTAACCAATAGACGGAGGTAGAGAGTACAAACAAGTGTGTGCATTTGTAAATGAATAGGCAGCTATTTCCAGCATCTGTCTGAGCTCTGCTCTGAAGCATCTCCTTGATGTGTGTGTGTGTGTGTGTGTGTGTGTGTGTGCATAGTGATAGAGCCGAGCGCTATTATGCGGCTTTAGCACACTGAGCACGGGGCTCTGCTGGAGCACACTACCACTCTGCATATAGACCAACAGCGGAGCACATTACAAATCCTCTCAGGACTTCATCAATGCACCAACACTGGAGCACAGGAAAGGAGGGGACAGGAGAGAGAAGGGGAGCAAGGAGAGGAGAAGAGAAGAGTGGGAGGAGAGAGGAGGAGAGGGGAGATGAAAGGAGAGAGGAGAATGGAGGAGAGGGGAGATGAAAGGAGAGAGGAGAATGGAGGAGAGGGTAGATGAAAGGAGAGAGGTGAATGGAGGAGAGGGTAGATGATAGGAGAGAGGAGAAGAGCAAGCAGAGGAGATAGAAACGGATGGGGAGAGGAGAGTGGAGAATGGAGGAGAGAAGAAATTAGAGGAGAGAAGAGAGGACCAAGGAGAAGAGGGGAGATGAGAAGGGGAGGATGAGGAGAGAGAGGAGAGGAGAGGGAACAGGAGAGTGGAGAGGTGCAAAGAGAAAGAAGGATTAAAAAAAGGTGATGGGCAAAGAAGAGATGCGTGGAACAAAGAAGTCTAGTGGAAAGATGACGAAATAAAGATAAAAGGCTAGATGACAGATGAAAAGAAAGGAGACAGAAGGAGGGATGTGAGCAGAGGAGTAGACGGGTTGGGAGACATGGAATGGAACAAATGAAGAAAGAATGTAGAACAGTATATCAGATAAGACGGGAAGAGAGAGGGAGAGAAGGAGAGAGAAGGAGATAATTGAAAGAAGAGAGGGAAGAAGACAGAAGAGGGTAAACAGAGAAGATGAGAAGACAAATCTAGAAGTCTAGATGAGCTCAGTGTTCTGGATAACATAAGAGAACAGAGCAGCAACAGAGAAAGAGAGGATCACAAAAGCTCCTTTGAAAGAGTGATAGAAAGGATGCATACATTAGAGAACGGCTGCCAGGAGCTTTCTGTCTGTCTGTCTCTCTCTCTCTCTCTCTCTCTCTCTCCATCTCCCCAGACACCATGTATGTAGGTCAGCATGGTGTGTGTTTGTACATATGATGCATCTTGTTTTCATCTGCATCCTGTTTTAATGACCGTGACACGATGAGAGAGAGAGAGAGCGAGCAGGGGCGAGAAAGACTGGATGGGATGAATGAGAAGAGAGAGAGAAAAAGAGGAGGAGAGGGAAGAGGGAAGCGGCGGAGGAATGCGTGGTTGTTGGGGGGGTGTTTTTCCGGCTGGCTTGAGAGCAGTAGAATGGTCATTCATCTTCATCCGCCACTTCTGACAGAAACAGCCTTCAGCCTTCAACTCCCACCAGTTATCTCTCTCTCCCTGTACCTCTCTCTCTCCCTCCATCACCCCACTCCCCCCTGCTGTCCACTGCTCTTCTTTTCTTTCTGTGTCTCTCTCCATCCCTCTCTCTCTCTCCCCCTCTATCCCAAAATGGAAAGGGGGAGGGAATGTAAGATGTGCTCTGAGGGGGGTACAGTAGCTAAAGTCTCAGTTTGAGATTTCTCTGTGGTGTGTACACTAGTTCCCCTGTCTCCTTCCTCCTCAGGCTGTTCCCTTTTCTACTGTGTGTGTGTGTGTGCGCATGTGTATAACGTATGTGTATGTGTTTTCGCTACTATATGTGTGTTTTCTTCTTTCCATGTTTGTCCCTCTCATCCCTGTTTCTTCGGTTCTGCTGAGTTGTAATGAGATGTTCTAGATGGTTCTAGAGGAAGGTTGTTTGTGGTGCTGTGGTGGTGTTGCATATTGAGACACCTTTTCTTTACCTGTGGCCTATTCACCTATTCATTCATTCTCACTCACACACACACACACACACACACACACACAGTAGCAGAGCAAGGCAACAGTGATGAGTCGGCGTTCTCCCTGTGCTCTCCTTCGCAGCTTAAATGCTGTGATTAGCTTAGCTTCCGTCCCGCCGGCTCTCATATCCACACTGTTTGATCTGCTCCACAGCTGCCACGCTCTCCCAACACTCACTGCATCACATCGTACCACACACACACACACACACACACACATGCACACACACGCGCACACACACACACACACTGCCACTGCAACTCCCTACTCAGTACGCACTCAGTACAACCCACTTCTTCTTACTCAGCTCCTCCTCTAGAACACACACACACACACACACACACACACACACACACACACATACACACACACACAAGCGCACACACACAAGCAAAAACACACACACACAACATCTAAGCTGCTGCTGCACTGCCCAAACCACTTGATGTCTGGGCTTTGGGACAGGTCCTAACGGGATTAGACTGGTCACTCCAGCCTCAATGATACAACAGCCCCGATTTCTGTAAGAGTAAAGAGATGGGGGGGGGGGGGGGGGGAGGGAGAGAAAGGGGCAGAAAAAGAGGGGTGTAGTCGCAGTCGCAGCTAATCCTCTATGCTCTTGTGCAGGCTCTCCAGTGAGTCATTTGCTAGTGTGAAATATGAATGAGTCCAGTGGTGCCTCAATCTCAATCTGTCCATTAGAGAGAGTGTAGGAAGCAATGGGGACACAGTGTGTGTGTCTGTGTGTGTGTGTGTGTGTGTGTGTGTGTGGCGGGTGTCTGGACGGGTAAGTGAGGGGCGTTCCAGACGGATGATAATCTTCTCCATCCTCCATCACCCGAGCGCAGAGATGTGCTACTGCAGCAGTTTTTTTTTTTGGTCCTTTTTTTCTTCAAACTTTGGCCCCAACTGCTTGAACTCTACGAGGGACACTGCACTTTATTCTACACATTTTATGCTTACTAACCACCTCCCATCACTCAGCACTAAGAGAGAAGGAACATGCTCATATGCACACACATAGCGCATTGACACATACACACATGCACACATGCACACACTCACTCACGCACAAACACATTCACAGGAACGCATACACACACACATGCATGCACATGCACACACACACACACACACACACAGGAAATATTTTACCCTTAATGCATAGTCATGAGATTCCCTATACCTGACAGACACACACACACACTCCAACTACACACCTTAAAAACAGTGAAAGCCAAAAGCACTCGGATATGAAACGGATCCCTCTCTCCTCTACACCACACCACAGCTTCACCGACAAAGTGCGGCGTCACGCTCACACACTTTCCCTCTCAGACACACACCAGCAGGTTCGTTAAATATGCACGAGCGGCAGTTAATTATTCAGGAGACGGCGTGTCACTAGGCCAGCCCCCTGTCGCTTTGACTTTCCCCAGCACTGAGAGTGCACTGGGAGGACACCGCCACCATTCGACGTCATCTGGACGGCCTGGATCGCCCGGGCGACTCCGTGGTCCGCATCTCTGCCATTGATGGGCAGTAACGCGTTACTAGTACTAGAGCTGTTTGGTTGCAGGAAAAGACGAATCTAGTAACGCGTTACATTTTAGAATGCAGTAATGAGATTATAGTTACTACCCGACTAACACAACGTTACTATTGTGTTGCATTGAAATCGTCAGACCAGTTTTATGCAAAAATAATAATAATGAAAAATGATTGATGCAGCTGTGCGTGGTGCCTTGTCACTATACATAGCGCTGTAATGTCATCAATCCGAGACGCTTATAGTGTTTAGTCTAATTTAGAGATCACATTCACTGCAACTCGCATGCAGGAATAAGACTTGGTTACATGCTGTGTCTGTCCAACAATTTACAAAAAGTCACCTCATCTGATCATCTGTTTGTGTGAATTGAAATGAACCCACACACTCCACACTGGTCAATTTTTAACGACTACAGAATATTTTGGTTGATTTTGATTGTTTAACGTTGATACAGTCAACCACGGTCACCGTTTAACATCCCTATTATCTACACCCCTGTTGTTGTTTCTTAAGAACTGAATTGATGGTGATATGAAGTGGATTTAAGTATTGTCAAAATGCATGATCGTCACAAAAAGTAACTAAAAGTAATCCATTAGATTACTTTTTGTGGAAGTAATTAGAAATCAGTAATTTGATTACTTTTGAACCGAGAAATCAGTAATCGGATTACTTTTCCAGTGTAACTTGCCCATCACTGGTCTCTGCAGCCATCAGTGTGTAGAATGGATCAAGAAGTCAGTTTTTTTTAATCCTCTGTGATCTAGATTGACATTTTGTGTAAAGAAATATAGCTGCTGTGTGTTATTTTGTTGTTTTGTGTGTTCAGTGATAAGCAAAGAATTGGTGGTGTGGTGGCTGATCATGAAAAAACCCTCAACGTGATTCGTGTGTTGTGTGGTTTCCTATAAGGATGATGTGGTGTGTGTTTCTGTGTGCGTTTGTGTGTGTGTAGTGCATTAGAGTGAGAATGCAAGCAGGCATGTGAGTGCACCACAACTTCTCTCTATATATAGTCTCCCATAGCCCTGGGTGATAATTGATTTGGAGATTTAGCAGGTTGAGTGGGAGTGGAAACAGTTGAGATAAAAAAAAGGACCCCATCCATCGCCCTCAGTCAAACACACACACAGTCCTCTCTTGACCTTTCCTGCTTCCTGTTTTAATGGCCCTCGGGGCGACCATAATCGTGCCTGCTTTAAATGGCATCTCCAGCGCCCTTATGCCCCTCATAATCACATTGGCCAATCCAGAGGGCAGAGTTGCACTTGACGCACGG
>JAGFZM010002293.1:352211-369553 GCA_017657215.1 Limnothrissa miodon
ACACACACACACACACACACACACACACACACACACACACACACACACACAGACCCACACACACAACCATGCGTCTCCATGGACACAGGAATATTATGGTTGGCCATCATCAGTCAGGGGTTGGGTACGCCCACTCGTGACAAGGTCACAACCTCCAAACCATCGGGAACTGTGACAGACAAACGAGCAAAGATGAACTGACAGAGATGCATAACACAGACACAGACACACACACACTCACACACATTCACTCACCTACACACACTTCTATGTGTGTAGACAAGCTTATCTGGTTTTGTGTGTGCCGTGTGTGACACATATTTCCCGTACATTGTGCTATGCTTGAGACGCCTTTCTCTCTGTTTACATATACTGTATATATATATATATATAGTATGCAATACCTTTGCAGTATATTTACATAGTGCAGATGGAAAACAAATCTATAGACAAATGCATAGGGTTTCTTTTTTGTCTGGAATGATCTGGTACTGTATGCAGTCCTTAGACAACCCTGAATATCACTGAGCCACAAAGCCTACATGCTGCACTCAGTTGACAGAAAGCTGTGGCTCTAAGTCTATTGGTTATGACTGCGGAGATTAGACTGTGTCTCTAGATTGCTGGAGTCACTACTACTGTACTGTACCTCTGTCCAAATCTTGTCTATTGAGGCTAACTGGCTCTTTTCCCTTACCGTAACGTAGTCTGGGCTACTGGGGCTGCAGCCGTGTTGTCTGAACACAGTATTTGGGTATTTGGGTTGGGTGGTAGATAATCCACTCTCCCCCCTAAAGAGGATTGGCCTGTCACTGAGGGTTTGATGAGTTTGTACTTCACACTCCTACGTGTATGTAGGACTGTAAGTCTGTGAGTACATGTGTGTGTGTGTGTGTGTGTATGTGTAGGTGTGTTTGTCTGTGTATCTTTGCATGACTGTGTATAAGGATGTGCGTGTGTGTGTGTGTGTGTGTGTGTGTATACAGTATATGTGTGTCCCTGACTGTGTATGCATTTAGTGAATGACTCCAAATCATTTCCTCCCTGTGTCCTAATGTATGTGTCCCTTCTGCCGCTACTGCTTGGCATCTTGGGTAATTATCACATCCCCTGAGGGGAGTAGGTAAAAAATAGGGTTATTTTTTTCTCCTTATCGCTCTAAAGACATATCCCTTCCCTTTCCTCCCCCCTCTCTCTCTCTCTCTCTCTCTCTCTCTCTTTCTTCCACCATTCCTTGTTTTCTTCCCCTAATGCTTGCTGCTGCTCTCTCTGCCTGGGTGGCTGAAGATCACTGGGGTAAGATGTGACACCAACACATATTAGTTTGTATCACAAACAGAGGAAAATGGGGGGAGAGAATGAGAAGATGATGGGGATGAAAAAGGAGGAAGACACTGGAGGAAGGGGGAGAGAAGGGTGTGTGTGTGTGTGTGTGTGTGTGTGGAGAGAAAGAGAGAGAGAGAGACGGGAGATAATGAGAAAATGGAGGAGAGAAGATAAATAGAGAACATATGAGATTGCATGCAGGGACGTGACGACGGGTGGAGATTGAGGTGGATTGGAGAGAGAGAGAGAGAGAGAGAGAAAGAGGTGGGGAAGGGCAGGGAATGGGGACAATAACAGTGTTGGGTGCAGTGGGGGAGGTGAACTGCAATCGGTGTGTGTGTGTCTGTGTGTGTGTGTGTGTATGTGTGTTTGCCCTGATTTGGCTCAGTGTGGGTCTTTGTCCTGCTGTATGCCCATATGGCTGTACTCTAGCTGCATGTGTTCATCACGTCACTTCATACTCCACCATGTGTGTCTGAGTGTGGACGTGTTTGTGTGTGTGTGCACATACTGATCTCACTGTGAGTGTATGTGTCTGTGTGTGTATGTTTTAATGTGTGAGCTTATGATTCTGAGTGTGTGTGTGTGTGTGTGTGTGTGTGTGTGTGTGCGCATGTGTAAAAGCATGAGGGGGAGGGCAATGTTTTTGTTGTTTTTTTAAGAGGACACCACATGACCATACGTCACCATGGCAAGATGTCATGTTTTTTTTCAGAGCTTAATGTGCTGTGTGAGGGAATGCTTGGCTTGTGTTTGGGGCTAGGGACCTTGAGTGTGTGTATGTATGTGTGTGTGCGTTTAAATCACAGCAACACCATTAGGAGTTAAGAGTTGCCGACACAGCTAAATGGTTTAGACAACAGCTTGCACCTTGATCTGCACGAGGAAAGCCGATTTTCATTAATGTTAGCATAAGCTTGCACAGAAGCAGCTCTCAAGACAATGGATTTGAGTACAGCTCTGTAAAAACATAAAAACACTCACCTTGCTTTGTTAATGACCTCCTGTACACCTCCTCTCCATACATACACACACACACACACACACACAGACACACACACACACACACACACAAACACACTTTCTCTCGCTCTTACTCACACCCCAGAATGTGCACACGTACTGTACACACACACACACACCCAGAGCTTACCTCAGTCATTTTCATGTTCTTGGAGTGTTTTGTTTCCTGAAATGTTGATGCATGGGATTTGATTTCAGAATTGGATGGATGAATAGTTGGATGATGGATAGCCTGTAGGGGAGAGAGACAGAGGCTATGCATTTTCAAAACAATTCAGACCCTATTCCCCCTCTTTCATTTAAGAAACAAAGAGCAGAAATGTGTAACCACAGCTCCGACAGATATGACCAAGCTTCTCCTCTCTTGTGATAGATTTACCTGAAAGGGAAACCTCTGCCCTGCTGTCACTTTATTCATTTTCCCCCCTTGTCCTTTCATTCGCCCCGATGAAGGCGTAGGGGTGTGTTTCCTTAAGCTTCAGTTCCACAGAGTCAGCGGCAGCCTGAGGTGTGGTCCTCATCCAAAGATGATTCACTAGACCATTTGGAGGGAAAATTAAAAGAAAAATGGTCGTGGCCGGGCCATATGCGTGCATGGTTTTCTGCTCGCATGTCTGTGCACACGTACAGTTGGCCCATCAGTGTTCTTTGGATGGGCCTGGGCCTGCTGCCATCGGCAGGTTAAGATCCGTGAGAACATGGGCTGTAAGACACGCCTGAGCTCACTCAGACCTTGAAGTGCTTCAGGAACCACTACCGCTGCCGCCGCCACCACCATCTGATCCAGTGAAATAGGCCAGGCAGCCAGCCTGTGACAGCAAAGTAACTCTGGGCTGGTGCGAAGAACGGCCTCCATGGGCTGGTCTAATCAAGCTAATGAATGGAGACGCCAGTAGTAGGAGCGGGCGTTACTTCCACTCGTCTGCAGTGCTGAGCATTTAAGAGCTGCTGACAGAACATACTGTAAGAGCTGAGGAAGTTGTCGCCGGTGTGTGATGTGTGCTTATCTCACACACACCAGACACTGGTCAGAGTTGGTTTGGCCACTGACCAGACCAAGAAAAGGAGGACACTCCACTCTTTGAGTTTTATTCAACAATCCTTACAAATAATAAATGTCAGGTGTAAACAAATATTGGTTGGGAATTAATGCGTGTCCCAAACCATCTTGTTGCCTATTGGTTGGCTTGTTATGTTTTGGTGCACAGTCTGTGCCCCAAGTATTTGTTTGAGAATTACAGGCCTTGTGTTGTCTTTCATTCATTATTTTCACAATGTATTCATGTGGCAGACATCAAGCCGATCAAGGGGAGATGCCTACGATTTCAGCCCAAAAACAAATTGCACTAAAATCCTGCAGAATCACATCAGGCGCCTTTAAGTTTGTGCTGAAAACTACTGTAGCATGTTAACAATACCTACGGTGTGGGTAGCAAAAAGCCAAACACAGCTAGCCGCCAATTACACACTAACCGGGGAGTCTTTTTCATTTAGACAGAAAATGAGGGTGTATGTCATTTGTAAGAGAGCATGTTGTAGGTGGTGTGTAGCGTTGAAGAGGGGCTTTGTATGTCTGCTATCAACAAGGGTTGGACGACTTTGATTGAAGCTTCAGGCCATGTTGCATTTTTGTGTTTGGGAGTCCATTTCAAAGCCTTGTGTTTCACCCATGTGTCCCAATTATACAATGTTTCACCTGGGGGAATACCCCAGGCAAGCAGGCTTATATCCATCGCCAAAATGTATCATATTTGTTAATGCAGACTGTAAACTTCCTCCCAAAAATCTGTCTGAGTAATGAACAATTTCTTAGGTCAGCATGTTGGCACTCGCTGTAAATTACAAATAATAGCTAAATCCTTTAAAAGGCATAGGCTATGCTATCTGTAGGTCGAAACGCTGTGCTGCAAGTCAAAAACGTTTAAATCATCTTTTGGCTCACAAGGATAAGTAGGCTAGAAGGGGAAACGTTCTTTTTCTTTCATGATTAAATGCAGACGCACTACTTTGGCTGCAAACAATTGGTCAAAGGGCTGGTAGTCTTTCCTGATAAGCTTGTCTTTTCTACCTAGACGATATCATTACAATCTACTTAAATGTACAAAGAGCTCATAGACAAATGTCAATCTTCATTATACAGTAATCTCGAGTGTTGTTAGGATAGACGACAAATGTAGAGTAGATTTGCTTTATGCACTCCTAACATTTTTTTAACTTGCATAGGCAAGCTAGTCATATACAGTTTCTCTAAATAGAACATGCTAGATATCACCCAACAGCCTGCAAGAAGGCTGCAATTTCCATTGATTGCACAGACACACACACACACACACACACACACACACACAAGCATGACTAGATAGACACAGAACATACACATTCACACACGCAATGACCATTCTACCATAGGCTTTTGGTAACTGACCACTAAAACATCAGAATGGTCGAAGTCAAATGCGTCTAGTAACCAGGGACAAAAAGAGCCTGGGAGGGGATATGGATGACCTTACCCTCACCATGCTTGTGACGACCATGACCGAACGTCAGCACAAGAACTCTGAGCAGAGCACTGGTTCAGTGTTTGGCAGAGGACACAAGAGAGCGGTTATGTAACTGCCACAATGCCCCCTCTGCCACTCTAGTCCCCGTGTCTCCTGTCATTAGAATCCACACCATATTAAAGATTTACAGCAGCTCCCATTAACCGATACGACTAGATGCTCCCTTCCTCTCTCCCTCCTTTCCAGAACGTTCTGCTCGATGGTTCAAAGGCGTCTTCCCCTCTCTCTCTCCTGTCATGTCATAGTGCAGCGGATGCAGCCCTGGTAGTGGCACAAATGGAGTGGAAACCCAAAAGCAACGCTAATGTTAGCTGTGGGTGGGGGTTGGTGGAGGAGGGAGTGCGGTTGTTATACAGTATATATAGAGATAGAGGCCTTTTGATTGCCACGCATGAAGCGGCATGGCTTGAAAAGCGAACCTTTCTTTGCTGTTAAAGGCCTGTTGTGGTCTCTAGGTGACATGTTTACAGTAGCTGAAGGTCACGCTCAGAAGTGTGAGTGCACCCACAGGGAAAAAAGAGAGCGCGAGAGAGAGAGAGAGAGGAACAAGTGGGATGGAGAGAAAGAGAAAGGGAGAGAGAGAGAGGTTGACACTGTGAAAGAGAGGTCAGTAAGTAAGATGTAGAGCCCCTGTGAGATGAAGGCAGAAGGATGAAGAGGATGATGGCAGCCATGTTGAGTGAGATTAAGTGGTGCTTCACTCAAACCCACAGCCAGCCACCAGGGAGCCTCCACACAGCCTCCAGCTCCACCTCTGGTCTGCTCCACTAGCCATGGCATCCTCTACTGTCTCCATAGATCACACTTAGACCACACTGCTGCCTCTGCTGTGGGCTATGCTGCACCTTCTGAATGTCAAATCATAATAATAATAATTATAATAATAATAATACTTTATCAAATAATAGTTGCATAAATAATATATAAATATATTCATTATGTTATATATAAAATAAATAATTCATTAAATAGCCTTACAATACATTCACTTCACGGTGACATCTGACATCTATAGGGCATTTCTTACAGTATTCATGTTCATTTTGATCACCAAATGTCTCAGAACATCAGTAAGCTTAGTATTATTAAACTACTTTGTTTACATTTTTCAATGTAACCTCTACAGCTGAATACCTTGAAATCCTTAAATTTAAAGAGGCACTCAGTAAGTCTGTTTTTTAGCCCTGCATTAAACGCCACAAACCTGTAGGGGGAGCTCTGTACAGTTAGCTGTATTGCTGTAGTGTACACTCCCTTAGAAGTTGCAAGTTCCGTATTCACTATACAGGGCTGTAAGCGATTTTATGACCACAAAAATGGTCGCATAAACTTACTGAGTGCCTCTTTAATTTCATTTACATCATGGCTTTTTATCACATCCACATCCACACCACAGTGCAAATGTGTTTCTCTGTACACTTGCACCTAAAACGGCTTCTTTTTTACTGTTGCGTTCTACTACGAGTTAAAGTGTTCCTGTATCTTTGCCCAAAAGAATAGACTGCAGTTGGTCTGTTGGTTAACATCAACAAGAGTTCCAGCCAGCCAGGCCAGAGGTTAAAGATGACTAGAGTGGAACACCAGACACAATATCCTGTTCAGCCCCCATCAGCAGTCTGAGCACAGCCATGTTTCTTTTTTTAAAGGGCACTGAAAGTCTGAGTATCTCTGTTTGGTGTGTGTGCATGGGAGCGAGAGAGCATGTCCAGGTCTTCATGTGTTTGTTTGTTTTGGGTGCATGTGAGTGTGTGTGTCTGTCTGTGTGCCTGTCTCTGAGTGTGTGTGAGTGTATCTTTGTATAACTGTACGTGTGTGTGTGTGTGTCTCTCTCTCTGTGTGTGTGTGTGTGTGTGTGTGTGTGTGTGTGTGTATAAGTGTGTGAATGGGTTTATGAGCCCTTTTTGAGGTTTTCTAATCAAACCATCTAAGCACATCGGATCAGGCCTGTGGGAATGTGTCGATGATGGAGGATATTTGCTCTGTGATTGCCTTCCTCCCACCCTTCATTCGGCATTCCGTTTCCATCGCCAGTGCTTCGCCACCAAGCTTCCGTCGAGCGGTTCCCGCCGCTCTCTCTGTTTTTGTTTGCTTCTGAATTCAATCACTCCACAAACGCCCATCAAGCGACTTGCCTGAGCAGGGCGGCCTTCATTAACTGTGGAGCAACAATGTAAACACACGCACGGCGGATGTAGAGACAGCAAATTTGACAATGCACAATGGGCGCCGTCAGGGCATAGATATTATAATAGGATGTTATGTCAATGCTTTCAGCATGCGTCCGTGGCCTATATCAGGAGCTCTTAAAGTGAACTTAGACAATGCATTTATAGTTTGGAGGATATGGGTTATTATCATTCATTCATCTGAATGCAAATTGGATGCATGTATCACTGCATGAGAAACAGACCTTTGTATGTATTGTTGTCAGCTAGAAATACTGAGCATTCAGTATTTCTGTATGCTGCTGCTATTAATGGTGTGTGTTTGTGTGTGTGTGTGTGTGTGTGTGTGTGTAGGTGCAAAGGCGCATCCCACTATGGCCTCTCCGCCGACCGAAAGCGACGGTCCCAGGAGGGAGACTGCCTGGACAGCACGTCAGAGCTCACCGTGGCGACGCTGCCTGGCGAGGGAAGTCCCGCCTCTGCTGCTGTGGCCCTCCTATCAGACGAGCCTGGCCTGGTCAACCCTGCCTTTGAGCCCAGCGTGGAGGACAACAGCCAATCAGGAAGTACGACCAGCCTGGCCGCACGCAGCAACTCCAAGAAGAGTGAGTGTGAGTGAGCGCACGCACGTGTGTATGTGTCTGTGTGTGTGCAAACGGTGTGATGTATGTGGTGCCTTTTATTTGATTTATAGAGTACTTAACCTCTGTATCTGTGTGAGTGTGTATGTGTGTGTGTATGTTTGTGCGTGTTTGTGCGCATGTGTGCGCCTGTGTGTGTGTGCGCTTGTGACAATTTGTGCTTCTGCATGTTATAGCTTTGGATGGCCTTTGTTGGATTTATACTGCATTCAGTGTATACTTGGCAATGACACTCCTAAGTGTGTGTGTGTGTGTGTGTGTGTGTGTGCGGGTTACAGTGTAAGTTTTAGCTGTAATGAAAATCAATGCATGACAGACTGCCAGAAGCCGCCTCTTTCTCTCTCTTTCTCTCTCGCTCTGTCCTCTCTTCCACCGTCTTCTTCTCTCTGTAAAGCCCACTGTCGGTTTTGTGGGCAAACACGGCTGGTTAATGTAAAGTCATTCTCTGTAACCCAAATCCAATAGTCTCTGTGTCTGCCGCTCTCCACTCCACCCTCATCTATCAGCTATTTATTCAATCACACTGCAGCACAGCAGGAAGGAGGAGGGGGAGAGGGAGAGAGAGGTGAAAAGATAAAAGGAGGAAGAAAGGAAGGAAAGAGAGAGCGGTTTTCTGTATTTTCCATTCAGGGAAGTAAGTGCAGTGTCATGCCTCAATCATCCAACCGCCCCCCCCCCCCCCCCCCCCCCGCCCCCTTCTCTCATACTCCTTTCTCTCTCTCTCTTTTCACTCAATCTGTCTTTCTCCATCCTCTGTCCCTCTTTCTTTCTTGTGCTCTCTTTTTTTCATACCTGTGAACCCTGGAGCAAGTCATGTGTGTCGCACTGTTTGACATCCCCCTGTGCACGAGGGGAGAGGGTGCGTGGTGGTGGGGACGTTGAATGGCGCTGCACCAGCATTTCTGAGGGGTGTGGGGGTGTGTGTGGTTGGGTTGCGGAGAGGCCTCTGCCTCCACGCTAGCACAGCTGAACAAGCTGTCAGCCTACTCTACTCCACTCACTTTAAAAGAGTAATGTGCCTGTCGGGAAGACTCACGTCACCCAGAGAGATGGAGAGAGAGAGGGAAAGGAAAAGAGAGAGTGAAATAGGCAAAGTGAACGATAGGATTCAGGACTGGGAGAGAGAAAAGAAAGATGGGAGTGAGGGAACAAAAAAAAGCGGTAATAAAGGGATGAGAAGAGAGGGAGGGATGGAGGATGAGAGACAGAGATAGAGAAATACAGGAGGCCAGAGAAAAGAGGGTGGAAGGGAGGATGAGAGACAAGAAAGAGCGAGAATGCAAACAAAGGCACTCGAGAGTAAAAAGCTAGGAATCAAAGTGAGGGATTTACTCTTTCAACAAATTATGGTGATCTGAAGCAGACCAGGAGCATGTCTGGGTCAGTCTGCCATCCCACGCCAGCCCAGGTCTGCAGCCCCAGGCCTCTCCCCTGGCATCTGTTTGCCTGAATGGGGGGGGGTCACCCCCCTCCTGCCTTATCAGTGCACCACGGCAGAAACATTTAGGCATCGCTCTCCTCTGTCATCACTCTCTGCTCTTAATAAGCACATATCGATCGGGGAGGCAGTCCTAAGTGGCAAGCCATGCCTGCAGAATACTAAGACGCTAGTTTGTCTTTCTTAAGTGTGGACACAAGCACGTGTGTTTGTGTGTGTGTGTGTGTGTGTGTGTGTTTATGTGCACAGAGGAGAACAAGGAGTGTGCAGTGGTGTGTAGGAGGTTTTGTTCTGTGGAATGTTGAAGCCATTATCCTGAATGATGTTTCAATTAGCTGTTTTGGTGAGAGAGAGGCAAATCTTTATGCAAAAACAGATGTGGCGAAGGTCCAAAACAAACTCTGCTGCATGTGCATGGGATGGTGACATGTGAATGCCTCGCCTCATCTGATTGGCTTATCGGAACCAAAGCCATCTGTGTCTGCCCTCTGGATTGGTTGCACTCAAGCAATCCCAGACATGTCCAGGCATGTTGGAGGAAAGGCAATTATAAAAGTGTCTTCTCTGCTGCTGCTGCTGCTGCTGTGCTTGCCACAATTGCATTTAGCGTTCCTCTTTTCCTCTATCAGTTCACACTCCATCCCTCTCTTTTTTTGTTGTCTCTCTTCTCTCCTCTCTCTATCTCTCTCTCTTGGTGCAGTCCGTAATTTTGACCGGGCGTCAGTGAGGAGTCGCTCCTTCCGGCGGCTCAACCGAGCCTTCAGCGTCCTGCGGAGGACCAAGAGTGGAACGGCTGTGGTCAACGAGAGCTCCGAGGAGCGGGACAACCTCAGGAACCTGAGCGTGCCCCCAGAAGGTTGGCCCAGCTTCTGTGTTTGTTTGTGTTGGGTTGTAGTTTGTTTGTGTGTGTGTGTGTGGGAGGGGGAAGGCCAAAACTTTCCGGACTGTGTGTGTGTGTATGTATGTTTTTGTGTGTGTTTGTACCTGTAAGTGTGTTTCTGTGCCTGAGAGGAGTTTTTGTATGGTGTGCAAGAGAGCGAGAACCTCTGTGTGTATATGCGTGTGTGCTTGTCTGCGTATGTGTGTGTGTGTGCACGTATGCATCACTCCCATCCCATCCAGCCGTGTCCTGTCTTGTCCTGTCCTGTCCTGTCCTGTGTGCTGGGTGTTGCTGTGTTGCGTTGCGTCTCTGTGACAGAGGGCAGCGGTCTGTGGAGGCCGGCGTGGCGTGTGGTCACAGCAGCATATGCTCCTTTAATTATTTAGCGAGCAGATTGCATAAGGCCTCTGAGACTGATCACAGGGGGGTGGTGGGGGCGGTGGGTGGAGAGGGGTGGGTGGAGGAGGCAGAGAGAGCGAGAGAGAGAGACGGAGGCAGGGAGTGCCTGCGCACACAAGAGACAGACTGACAGAGCTGCAGGGAGGGCAAAGGAGCGACAATGACACGCAGGAAAGCATGTGCGTTTCTTTGAGGATATGGAGCAACTCTCTTGGGCCCTCTGTGCGTTGGGGAATGGAGAGTTTGTACAGTCAGTCGCTTTGAATAAAAACACAAATATTGAGCTGGGAAGGATCCACGATGCATTTGGGACGGTGGAATAGTTCCGTGCCACAGGGGTGTTGTAAAGGAGTAAGAAATAATAAAAATGAAAAGAACTAAGGACATCTGGTTTCCGTTTGTTTGGGGAAACGGCACTGGGTAGTGAGCCAGGCTCCAAGCGCTCCATTCACTAATGAAGCCGCAGGATAAAAGGAAGGAGAGCAGGTTAAAAATAACGACAATGGCAGGCAGGCAAACACACTGTGTTCAGACAAACGGAGCATGGGAAGGATGAGAGAGAGAAAGGGAGTAGGAATGGGAGATGGAGAGAGGGGTAGAGCAACAGAGGGAAACAGAGAGAGAGAGAGCGAGAGAGAAGGAGAGTGTGTAAGTTACATAAGAGCCCCAGGATGGCAGGTTAATGAGCACTACTACTCTCTCCCTGCAAGCCATCAGGAGAAGATGAAGAGAAATATTGACTTTGGGAAAGAGAAACTGCAGCGTGGGGAGAAAAAGGGACCATGGAAGAGAGAACAGAGAGAGATAACAAAGAAGTAACAGCAAAGGAAGAATGAGGACATATCTGGTCTGGTCCAGCTATCACTCACAGAGGTGGTGGAGTTAGGAGACCATCTGCTCCTGGGCAGCATCCACAGACTGCATCCTACAGTGAAAATGAATAGATGTGTCGTGTGTGTGTGTGTGTGTGTGTGTGTTTGTGTGTGTAAGGCAGAGAGAGAGAACTTTAAGGAGTTTGGAATGATTTAGGTTGCAAAACACTCACAAATGATCTTTGTGTGTGTGTGTGTGTGTGTGTGTGTGTGTGTGTGTGTATGGACAGCATCCTTTGCTTCCTTAGCCAAGCTGCAGTTGTGCAGTGTAAGCCTGGCCCATGCTCATCCCTGTCTGTTGTGCTAAAGTCTAAAGCTGCTATGTAATCTACCTGTGTAAACAGAGGAAAACACGCTCCCTGTCTCCCACTCTTCCCACCTCACCTCGGGGGAACACGGAGATAAACACAAACACCACATATCTTATCCCTCTTTCCTCTATCTCTTCCCTCTTTCATGTGTCTCCCTCTTTTGCTGACTCCCCTCATGCCCACACACTTTCTCTGCTTCGTTCTCTCTCTTACTGCATCCTCTACTGTTCCTTCCTCTCTCTATCCATCCTCTATGGTTTCTTCCTCTCTTTGTCTCTGCCCATCTTTCTATGTCTCTGTCTCTTCTTCCTTCGTGTCCTTATCTGTCTAACTGATTTCTCTCTCACTCTCGCTCTCCTTCATCCTCATCTCTATCTCTTCCTCCACTTCTCTATCACCCACTATCTCCAACCATTTTCTCTTTCTCTATCTCCACCCTCTCTCTCTCTCTCCCTCTCTCTCTCTCTCTCTCTCTCTCTCTCTCTCTCTCTCTCTCTCTCTTTCTTTCTCTCTCTCTCTTTCTCTCTCTCTCTCTCTGCAGTCTTGGCTCTGCCCCAGCTGCATCACCTGATTCCTGATGGCGAGATCACTAGCATTAAGATCTACCGCGCTGACCCCTGCGAGCCGCTGGCCATCAGCATCGTCGGGGGCAACGAGACACCCCTGGTGCGCATCCTCATCCAGGACATCTACAGAGAGGGCGTCATTGCCCGCGACGGCCGCCTACTGCCTGGGGACATGATACTTAAGGTGTGTGTGTGTGTGTGTGTGTGTGTGTGTGTGTGAGTGCGCGTGAGAGTTAGAGAGTATTTCACCCTTTATAATCACACAATTCATTATTTAGTTCATTTTACCTATTAATTACTCAAATGTGCTTCAAATTAATTTTACTGGGTTTCAATTTTCGTCAGTGCAGTCCATACTAGACCTCTTTGTCTCTATGTAATTCAGTTCAATTCAGTCTCATCTTAGTCAATGTGTTGCCCATCCAATTGAATTAGTGCTCTCTTGTCTACTGCACCAGTGCACCCTGAGAGTTTACCTCTCGTCTGTGCCCTCCTCAGGTGAATGGCATTGACATCAGTAACGTGCCACACATCTACGCCCTGGCAGCACTCAAGCAGCCATGCCAGCTGCTCCGCCTGACGGTGCTCCGTGAGCAGCGCTACCGCTACCGCTCCAGCTCGCACCACCATCACCACCACGGGCACGGGCATGGCCACCACCACCATCACCCGCCCCCCCACGAGCCCTTCTCCCCGAACCAGCCCCCACCCCCTCCGCCACCCGTGCTGCGCGACGACAGCCTGCACGTGGTGCTGGTAAAGAGTGTGCCCGATGAGCAGCTGGGCATCAAGCTGGTGCGGCGGCCGGACGAGCACGGTGTCTTCGTTTTCCACCTGCTGGAGGGCGGGCTGGCGGCGCGGGATGGGCGCTTGAGGGTCGACGACCGTGTGCTGGCCGTCAACGGGCACGACCTCCGCTATGGCGCACCAGAGCACGCCGCACTTCTCATACAGGTAAATGCAGGTGGGGGTTGGGGGGTTGGACTTTCCTGTTTAGGAGAGGAGAAAGAAGGGAAGATAGAGGAGGTGAGAAAGGAAGGATAGAAGGAGGATAGAAAAGAAAATAAAGAAAAGAGGAGTGATGGGGGGAAAATAATTAAAGAAGCCAGGAGACTGAATGGAATAAGGAGAACAAATGGAGGGGGGAGTAGAGGGAGATGGAGGAAAAAACAACAACAGGAGAGCATTGGAGAGGAGAGGAACAAAATGGACACAAAAGGACAGAGGATGTGAGAAAATAGTCAGCCAAGAAAAAAACAGAGAGAGAGAGAGACACACACAGATGGACAGAGAGAGGCAGAAAAGGAGGAGAACAAATGTAATGTTCCCTTCGTCTTTACGGCGGTACCTTTACTGTCTATGAGTAAACCATTAAGCACTGTAAACCATGGCTACTTGTAACCCCTCTCTTGTCACAAGAGATGTAATTAGGTGCCATTAGCTGCAAGGTCATACACACTCTCCAATCAGGGCTGGTGTCTAGATGGGAGCAATGGGACGACAATTGTTTCCTTGTTGAAATGTTATGAATAAACAGTTGGTTAAATAGTGTTTCGTTACTGTGTCGGAAGTCTTAACCCAATTGACTGGGATTTAATTTTGCGAGGAGATGCTTTTGTCTCCATGGAGCTTTGCAAGGCTAAAATTAGCAGAGAGTTGTGTGTGTGCGTGCGTGTGCATGTGTGTGTGTGGTGGTGGATTTGCTGGGTAATTGTTGTTGTTGATGATGGTGGTGGTCCAATCTTTTGCCTGTTGCTTCCTGTGTGCCGCAACGTTGGACTGGCTCCGGCGGTTCTCTCTGCGGAGCCAACATGGCCGCTCACAGCAGGCAGTTTCTGTCAGAGATTAACAACTGGCAGGAAACTGATTAAATTAGGCCAATTAACGAGATAACGAGCTGGACTGGGTAATTTAGGAGTCAGCTCTGGTGCACAGGCTCTCAGAGGAGCGACAGGGGGCTCTGGTGTGTGTTGTGTGGTGTGTGTGTGTGTGTGTGTCAAGAGGGAAAGGGGGGAGAATAAGGAGAGACATATGGAGGGAGCTGCCAGTGTGAAATGAGAAGGATTACAAATTAAAGGGCACAGTGTAATTCCTATGGTTCCCACACAATGCGCTCTCACATGGGCATGTAGACAAACACAGGCAAACATTCACACATTTGTTTTCCCAACAGCATGTAAATGAGGGTTACACACACACACACACACACACAGACACACACACAGGCCTGTACTTGTATTCCTCGGCATCAGATGGGGTAGTAAACAGTCTGTGTTTGGGCCGCAGGGTGAGAATCGACCCCCACTGGTGTTGTTTGCTGTGGCCGTTTCCCTCTGCCTGGAGATAATCACACACACACACATACACACACAAACTTTCACACACTGTCTTCACCAGTGGGGCTGAAGTCATTAGCTGTTTTACATAGTCTAGCACAGTTTCCAGCACTCCCCAAAGGCAGATGTTTGTTCTGTGTTCTCGGGGGGGGGGGGGGGGGGGGGTTGGGTTCCTTTATGTAAGTTGTGAATGAATCCCTTGCCCTTTTTTCTCCATCATATCTAACATAATAACTATACCAATAATATAAGACTCAATATCTCTATGCCCGCAAATCTTACTGAGATTTCTGAGCAAGTTCAGTGGGTGTCTGTCTGCTCTTGTCCTTGGTTCTGGTTTCTGTGACACTAACCGATCCCGTGTGTTTGCACTGCTCTGCAGGCCAGTCAGGACCGGGTCCATTTTGTTGTGTCTCGTCACACCCAGATCCCAACCCCAGACATCCTGTCAGAGGCTCCCTGGGGGATGGATGGACCACCACCCTACTCCCCAGTGGACATAGAACACAGCCTGCTGGTGAGTTACTCACTCTTTGGCTTTCTTCCTGTCACTTTCTCTCTCACAAACAGACACACACACACACACACAATACACTTCTACACACATTCCCCTGCCACGTCAAACTCGCTCTCTCCATTATTTATAAAACATCTTTCTCTCTCTGTCTCTCACACACACATACACACACACACACACACACACAAGATCCAAATATTGTTGGAAAAGTTATTTTTTTCTCTCAGTGCTCTCTGTCTCTGTAGCCTGGTCTGCGCGACAAAGCTCATGGGAGCTTAGTCTGGCCATCCTACATTACTAAACGTCTTCTGGGAGGCGGGCTTAACCTGCGTCCATCAGATGCCTCTGTATACTACTTGACGAATCTACAACCACTCATTTACATTACGACCACTCATTCCGATGACGTATGCGTAAGCTCGTTTCTTATTGGTGCCCACAGATTTGGGAAAAATAATTCCTCTAAAATGGCAGCCTGGCCAGACTGACTTGCTTGCAAAATGGAATGTAGCATCACAGGAAGTATGGGCGGGCCCAGGCTACTGTCTCTGTTATTTGCAAACATTTTCTGTGTAGCTCTTTCACACACACACACACACACACACACACACAGAGACACACACACACACAGAGACACACACACACAGACTTAATTATTTTATTTTATCTCAACAAAGGGGTAGGTTTTACAGATCCAAACATTGTGTAGAAGTATGTCATAGAATTAGATATGATCAAACATAGAGCATCATGTGCAATTCATCAATTATCACTTATGGATATACATGGCACCCTCGTCTCCAAATGGATAAACTTTCTACCATAGCAGAGATGGAACAATACTTTTTCTGCATTTGGCTTACTTAGACCACACAATTGCAGCCCCCTTAAAACTAATTTGTGCATACCGGTATGTCCAAGATTCCCAAATACCAAGACAATTATTTTGCACTGAAAACCCAAGTTTGTAAATTGTAATATTATATTACATTATATTACAAACTTGATAAAGTTGATACTTTAACAGTTTTGAGGTAAAGCAAATGTCCATATATAAGTCAAAACAGCATCCTATTCCAATCACTGTTTCAGTTTTAGTATTCTTATTTATAATGGTGATATCTGGAGTATTTGGTATGTTGTGAAATAGGTTATTGTTTACAGTGTCATTAAACCAGTTCATTTGGACCATAGAGTTTTTGTATATTTTTGTTGTGATGTCCAGTATGTTTTTTGTACTTTGAACACCAGGTCTACCAGTCTGTCGTGTTTTGATATGTAGAGGCCTTCACCGCTTCACTCACTAATCACACAGACAAACGAAGGCAAGCGCAGCACATCTTTCTTTAGATTAGCCACTGGAGCTATAGCTGGCCTTGCTGGAAACACACACACACACACACACACACACACACACATACAAACACACACACACACACACACACACACACACATACAAACACACACACACACTCACACTCACACTCAAACGTACTGTACACACGTGCCACTTTTTGAAGTATTACACTTCAAGTATGTAAAAAACGTTGCTGCCATTTCCTCTTACTTACTCTGTAGAGATAACTCTCTGAGTACTCAGAGATAATAGGATTGCTATTTATTTATTTAAGGCTGGTCTGACAGCAGCTGTCACCACAGTGCCTTATGGCTTGTTTTTTCTTCATTTGAGCATCTCTCTCTCTCTCTCTCTCTCTCTCTCTCTCTCTGTTAAATATTCCCTTTAATGTGAAAGCGATCCTAAACCCCATTATTCAACCATCCAAGGGATGTGCGACACAACCCACTCTCGCCTTCTGTCTCTTTTCTTTTTCTCTCATTTCTCTCTTACCCACACACACGCGCACACACACACACACATACGCATTCTCTTCATGGCAGCCGTTTCCAAGCCCATTATCTGCTATAAAGACCACCCCTCCTCTCTCTCTCCAAAGACATCTCCAATGTCTCTATTCCAGTTGGGCTTTCACTACAATTTTTAGAGACAACACGTGACATTGTCTCTCAATAATCATGAATATGGTGTCTCTATCCTGCTGTCACTGTCGATCTATTTTCTCTTTCTTTCTCTCTCTTACTCTCTCACTCACTCACATACATACACACACACACACACACAGACACTGAAGATACAGTACACTCT
Organism: Limnothrissa miodon; assembly: GCA_017657215.1. Taxonomy (NCBI): domain Eukaryota; kingdom Metazoa; phylum Chordata; class Actinopteri; order Clupeiformes; family Clupeidae; genus Limnothrissa; species Limnothrissa miodon. The sequence goes on from JAGFZM010002293.1 coordinate 369,411, forward strand.
AATTGCTCCAGATGCTCAACTAGGTAGGAGTGGAAGGGCGCAGTCTGATCCTGGCTAACAGCATTAACTCCATCTTAGGGAGACGTGTCATAACAGGAACATATTAGATAACTTCACACACACACACACACACACACACACAC
>JAGFZM010002293.1:374553-385775 GCA_017657215.1 Limnothrissa miodon
ACACACACACACACACACACACACACACACACACACACACACACAGGTGTCCCTTTGTTGCACCACGTGAGGCAGTCATAACGCAGAGCTTTGGCACCCACCGCCGTGCACCACAGGAGGCTGACATCTTTGTCCTACAGCAGGAGACAGCACAGCCTTCAGAGAGAGACAGAAAAAAAAGTCATTGAAAATGTAGTTTAGCCGTCAGCAGAGAAACAACTGTGGACAGAGAGACAGATAGATAGAAAGACAGACATGGACGTATAGACCAAGACATTTATTTATCTCACAGATCATTTCTAGAGGATGTATTCATAAAAGGGTGTTCAAAGATACCTGTCTCTTTCTGCTGTCCTTTCATATGTGAATAGCTGAATGGGAATGGGAATTTAAATCAGAAATTATCATTATTAACCTGTCTCTATCACTCTCCTGTCATCTCATAATAAGTATGTGAATAGCTGAATGCGATTTTAAATAACAAATCATCATAGTAACCTGTCTCTCCCTCTCTCCCCTGTTCTTTTACCTGGCCAGGTGACATCCTGCTGAACGTGAATGGTGTGGACCTGACGGGGGTGACGCGCGGCGAGGCGGTGGCCAACCTGAAGAACACCTCGTCCCCGGTGGTGCTGCGCGTGTTGGAGATGCGGCCGCCGGACGAGAGCTGCCTGGAGAGCATGCCGCCGCTGCTCTCGCCCTCCTCCTCCGTGTCGCCCTCCTCGCCCGCCGAGTCCAAGCTGCCGCCTACGTTGCCCAATGACGACTACTCGCCCCTGTGGGTGTCCTGGCTACAGCTGCCAAGGTAAACAAAAAAAATACGTACGTATGGGAAACAAACTGTACATTAAAGCACATGTATACGGAAATGCATTCCAATGCAAACGGTACATACATGAATAAATACTAGTATTTAGAAAATGCATGCAGAGGCCAACCAGGTCTAAAGTGGTGACCTCTGTGTATTAACGCGTGAATGTTGACGGTGTAAAAACATTTAAAACAAGGACATTCAAGGTGCAAATGGCAACCTTTAGTTTTGTTGCGAATCTCTCTCTTGACATCTCATTTGACCCCTTCCACGATTCTTTGTTTTATCCTTTCCTGAAAAATCCTTTCCCCTCCCCTCATCTCTGCCCCTTGCTCTCGTGCTGTCCTCTCCCAACTTGACTGTGACAGGGCCAGCTGGGAGGCCAGGCTGCCCTGAATAACAATCAGTCCCCCAAAACTTCTTTTCCGGAACTTTCTCCCGGTGGAGGCACTGTCTGTCGTCTACCTGGGAGACACGTCCCCTAACAGGACTGTATACCCCCACTCCACCCTCCTCCAAGTGTCTCTCCCCACCCCTATCTCTTCACCTCTGCAATCTTCCTTTTGTTTTCCCTCCCTTCTTTTTCTCTCTCTCTTGCCCCTGCTTGTCTTCCTGCACTCTTGCCTAAGAGGCTTAGCTATCTGAGACTGTGCCAACAACATTAAATGGATTTAATCCTGGGACCACTTCCCATCACAACCACCACCCAACCACCACCACCCGTCTGTCCGTCCTGAGGTGTGATTTTCAGGGGCGTCGCTGGGTGAAGGGATTACTCCCCCACCCCCATCTCCCTTGCGCTGGAGGCCAGAAAAGGCTGATTTTATCAAGAGCAAAAACCTACTTCTGACATCTCGCTTCAGGATATTAACTTCACTGTTCCAGTCAGGCTAGTAAATAGTAAACGCTAAAAGTCCCCCAACCCCAGCCCTCCCTCGTTGTCAAACAAATTGTTCCGCCAGATAAGTGGATGCAAACCATTTATGTGACTACTTGTAGCCTTGCGCTGCTGAAACAGGGAGGGGGCTGAGCCATCATGTAGGCCTTAGTACCCCACCACCCCCTTCAGACCGCCAAGGTTTCAGAGGCATTAAAACACACACACACACACACACACACACACTCTATCTCTCTCTCACACCCACACACCTTTTTATGACTAATGTCCTGTGTTTGCATCCCTGCCAGGCACCTGTACTGCTGCAAGGACATTGTCTTGCGCCGAAGCACGTCCGGCAGTCTGGGCTTCAGCATCGTGGGTGGGCAGGAGGAGGTCAACTGCAACCAGTCCTTCTTCATCCGCTCCATCGTGGAGGGGACGCCCGCATACAACGACGGAAGAATACGGTACAAGCCATGCTCTTTTATTACCCAGAGGAAGGCTATTCGGAGTTAGAGTTTTTATGTATTTATTGAATGTTTCTTAAAATTATAAGGAATTGTTTGTACCCAATATCCAATACAATCTAAATCCACTTGAGACATTCAGAGTGACAACCTAAACATTTCTACCTATTTTGTCTATATTAGCTTCATATTGAGCCTGATGATGATTTATATTGAGGCAAAATCAGTGTGAAGCAGTTTCATCATAGATACTTATAAATACTAAAGGAAAAGAAATAGTCTCTCAGAGATTTCTAAGAGTTGGATGAACTAAGCTGTTTGTGCTTGTGTGTGTTGTTGCAGGTGTGGGGATATTCTTCTGGAGGTGAACGGCAAGAGCACCTGGGGGATGACCCACACGGCCCTGGTCCGCCTGCTAAAGGAACTCAGGGGCCGCATCACCCTCACCATTGTGTCCTGGCCTGGCAGCCTGCTTTAGGACCAGTCGCACCTTTAGAAACATTTTTCCAAAAACCTGCTGTGGAGAGAGAGAGAGCGCGAGAGAGAGAGAGGGGGGTGTGTGTGGAGCCTAGTCGTCTTACACTGACCCTGCCTGTTACAGCCTAATAGGGGCAGGCAGGGAGACCTCTGGATATGAACTTCTCTGAGCTTGTAAAATGGACCCTGCCTCAAAGGGCCGGGCGGGGCTCCCGATTGGCCCTCGCCCCGGGAAACAAAGGGGGCGGGACATGTGACATGGACCTTGCTCAGGATGGCGGGACTCGATTTAAATAAAACAAAACAAAAAGACCTCTGCTGTGAGAGGCGGGCCTTAAGGGAGCAACCCGTCCAGAGATGACCCAGGACTCTTCACGGACACTGCACTGCTTAGAGAGAGAGGGCTGACCCTAGGCCATGGACATGCAACACAAAGAGAATTGTGCTGAACGAATCACAAGCTTGCAGCGAGGGGCAAAGCCCAAATTTCGCTCCTCGAACTTTCACGTCAGCCGTCTGACCTGCACTGGATTTTACCTTGGAAGGGGAAGCCAAAAGCATGGGATAACCCTGCACCCTAACCCTCCTCTCCTCGTGTAAAAGGGTCAAAGTGCATCATCTCGGACATTACCTGGGGGGGTTGGGAAGGGGTGGGATTGGGGTGCTTGCAGCATGGTAATCAACCCCCTGTGGGCAGAGCCTCTTAGAGCTGACACAAGCTGTTTCTCACATGGGAGGGGCTTGCATAAACCAATCCTGCTGGGTGGGTGGGAGAAAGTGGGCGGGGCTAATGGGGAAATGGGGGTTAGGCTTGCAGGTAGATTTAGTTCCAGTTTAGGTGCACAGCTTTCTGCATCTCCCACCCCTTGAACACTGTGCCAGGGGCATCTGAGCGTGCCCCTTACTCACACTGACGTGGGCTGAGGAAAAAGGGAAGAGAGAAAGAGAGACAGATATTAGAGAGAGTGTAGGGCAACAGTGAGCGTCTGCAGAGAGTGCGAGAGCGAGGATTTTGATGGGGGGGGAGGACACAATTTGCCAACTTGATTAGTTTGTCGTTAGTTCTAAAAAAAAAGAAACAAAAAGAAACAAAAAAAAGTTTGTCATGTTTCGTTACTGTAAATGTTGATGTCAAAAAATATATAAGTACAAATCTAAGCACTTGTATCGTTGTTTATTTTTCGTTTTGTTTTGCTGCTTCTTTTCTGTTTCTATGGCCTTTTGAATACAAGCTTTGTTTCATGCTGTTAATAACAGTGGTTATTCCATCTCCCCTTCCTCTCGCTGTCCAGGTCAAGGACACAATCTATATATATATATATATATATATTTTTGCCAAGTAGTTCTGTCTGTGTTGGTATGTTCTCAGACGCTGTTGCTTAAGACAAACAAACAACAACAAAGTTATTCTCAAAACCACTGGCAATGTAATGTTTGAAAAAAAGAAGAAAAAAAAATGAAAGTGTTCATAATATTGTTAGAATAAAAAAAAGAATGGTATTACTACTAACTACAGAGGTGATATCGTGGAGGCCTTACTGAATTTCCTACCTTTAAAAGGGAGCTGTGTGGGGGTGAGGGGCAGGGGCCAGTGGGTCTGTGTGTCGCTCAGTATGTGCATCTCCATGCGTGGCTCTTGTTCGCCTGTGGACCTAACTGTGTCTCGCGTCTCAGCCTGTGTAGTATATTGTAACTGATGGTACCTTTGGGAAATGATCAATAAAATCGTTCTACAAGGTGGACTGTGCCCGAGATGTTTGTAATAAGGTGTGTGTGTGTGTGTGTGTGTAATGGGTGTAGTCTGCACACCAATGACACATTCACTCAGATGCTTGAATCAAAACATTTATAAATAATTATCTTTGCAATTAAACAAACAAATCGACATCCTTCCAAAGGTAAAACAAAGGTATTAATAACTTAAAAATAATCCTGAAAGGTTTTGGCATATCAGAGCAAGGCTCATGTAATTATTAATTAAATAAATTAAAAATCATCATCTTCAAGTTTTTTTTTTCCATCTCCCATGAATTAGAACACACACTTCAGCTAGTACTTTCATATTTTTGTAGAGCTGGCAATGTAACAGAAAAAGATTGCTCGTTCGGAGCGTGTGCTTTGATTGGCTGAGCCGATCGTTGGTCAGAGTGCTGACTGGAATGTCATTCGGTGGCCTCCGATTGGTTCTCCTGGTCGGCGCCGGGTTCCTTGGCTTCGGCCACGGCCTCACGGGTGCTCTCGCGGGTGCTACGCTTCTGCCGTTTGTGCCGAGACCTCCTGTGGCTCTGATCCTCTTCGCTGCTGTGGCGCTTCCTTCTACTGCTGCTGCTGCACCGCCACACATACAGACAGAGTGGGAGAGAGTAAAAGACATGAGAGAGGGGGAAAGGAAAAGAGGAGAGAGAAAGAAAGAGATAAATAAAGGGTGAGCGGAGGAGATACAGATTGAGGTTCAGAGAGAGGGAGGCAGAGAGAAAGCGAGGGAGAGAGAGAAACATGGAAGATGAACAAGCAGCATACTAAACTACTTTAGTATGGTTACATAGCAGCAGGATGCTTATGTGGGAATGCTTGTTGAGTGTCTGTTACACCATACTGTAACACACGCAGGAGACACACCTTCGCCAGTATCTACTGGCGAAGGTGTGGATGAGCCCCATGCCAGTCTGGCCGGACTGTGTGTGTGTGTGTGTTTTTATATAAAGGTGACCCCTCAATATGTGCTTTACTGTGTGTGTGCGTGTAGAATGTAATTACCTGCGTGAGGACTTGTGTCGTCCTTCGTCCTTGTCCCGATGTCTCCTCTCTCTGTGTCTCTCATCTCTCTCCCTACTAGACCGGTCACGATGCCTTTCAGGTCCCCGCTCACTGTGATCCCTTTGTCTTTGGCGCTCCTCATCACTAACACACACACACACACACACACACACACACACAATCATGTATATATTCCAGCCCACTAAAGCAAACCAACACTCATCAATTCTCACACGTTCACATGTAGGCCATATACCTTATGCAAACATGCATAATGAAAAATTAACCACACACAAAAACACATCCGCAGCCCTTTTTGAGCGTCATGATCACTGATTTCCAGCGAGCTGCTTTCTGACTGAGCATAGGCGACCACACTGGCCACTCTGAGGTCCCTATTGGCTGCCAATTCCCCCCACAACCTCTCCATCCCTGTTCTGTGCCCTGGGCTCTATCCTCCCCACGGGGGGCGTAAGCACTGCCTGCCTGCCTGCGGCTGTAATTGCCTTTCCTGACTGAGCCGGTGCAGTATAGAGGCATCATCATCATCATCATCATCATCATCTCCTCTGGATGTCCTGTTCTGACCTTTCCCTGCCATCACACACACCTCTATGCCTCTGCACACACACACACACACACACACACACACACACAGAGGCATAGATATAGAAACAGATATGGATGCACACACACACGCCTGTGTGAAAGAGAGTGTTCAAACTCCCAGAGGCCAGGGTTCCGATCAAAAGGATAATTCATTAATTCACACCCTTTTTTTTCTGTCCTCACACCCCTCGGGGTCTCTTTACACCTTTGGCTGAAAACACAGACACACACACGCAAGCACGGGCACGCACGCACACACACACACTAACACACACATACAAGCGCAACACAGCCGAACCCGAGCACAAACATCCTCCCACGCACGCACACACACACACACACACACACCACAGGGAATACATAGGAACATACAGGTGGCTGTCACAAATGTACAGTCACACACTGCAGAAGCATATTAGTCATGAAATGCACCCCCACGCTCCCTGTGATACAGAATAATGCTTAGCCATGGGCATCTACCTATCTCAATGCCCACACACACACACAGACATGCATGCAATCACTCGCTATAGGGTCCTTGAGCAAAGGTAAAGTCTTTTTCTGACAATCAACCTATGGTTAGGCTCCATCAAGGTACAATTCCCATGATCCTTTGCTGTAAAATGTCTGCGCAGCTGTCACAGCAGATTGGAAGGGCTGGATGCAGGTTCTACAACTACTCATGAATACAGTGTTTTATCTCTCACCTCGCGCACACACACACGTATGCGCACAGAGGCATGCACACTGTACACTACAACAGAACAAACACATATGGAGATAATTACACACATTCTGTGTGTGTGTGTGTGTGTGTGTGTGTGTGTGTTTGCAGGAAGCAGATAGTGGGTTTGCGGTCATGGGGTCAAAAGCGTGCCGGTCGCATCCTTGAGGCCAATCCCCCTCAGGTGCCCCCTTAGGGACCGGCGGCCCACTGCAGCGCTGGGCGCAGACTGCCACACTGGAATACAGTCTCCAATCAAACCCCCACAGCTGGGGGCTGGAACAGCAGTGCCAATGGTAACGACAAACATGATGCTATGAACGCTCACATATGGGAGACACCGGACTCAACTGCACGCAGACTGGCGCCGGGTGGAAAAGGGGTAGGGAGACAGAAAGAAAGACAGGGAGGTAGAGAGAGAGAGAGAGAGAGAGATGCACAAGGAGAGAGGGAGAGAGACAGAGATAGATGACTGCTGCATGGTTCACACATGACATTCAACAATCTGCAGACAGGCAAAGATGAAGAGGGAGAGATAGAGAGAGAGTGTGTGAGGGAGGAAAAAAAGAGAGAGGGAGGAATGGAAGAAAAAAAAAGAGACACAGATGATTGGCTGTATACAGAGATTTAAAGTGCAGGAGGAAGAGGAGGAGGAGCAGAGGAAGCGAGGGATGCAGAGAGAGAGGCAGAGGGACAGAGAGAGATATACGACTGCTCACTGAACATGTGGACGCTGGCTGCTATTTTTAGTGCCCTGGGTTGAGACCTCGGGCCCTTATGGATTGGTTGACATTAGTCCGACAAACACTAATTAACAAGGACAAGTGTGCATGTGTGTTGACATGGTCAAGGATAAATCTGTGTGTGTGTGTGTGTATCAAGCATGCCAAGGGAAAAGAATAGAAGAATGTGTTTATGCACCATAAAAGCTCAGAGCACAGTAAATACCACAATAAAACATGTTTGTGTGTGCACACGTGTACATGTGTGTGTGTGTGTATGTGTATGAGGAATCAGTGGCAATATAGTGCACCATATTCATATCAAAGACCTTAGCGTGCATGTAAATCAATTCTCACTGCAATAAACACCCCTGAAAACGTTTACAGTGCAATGCCTGCGCGAGAGACTGCATGAAATAGTCACAGCAAGGATGAGAGTGTGTGAAATGCATGTGTGTTGTGTGTACCCGTGGGACGTGTGTGTGTGTGTGTGTGTGCGTGCGCACACGTGTGAGGTCTTGCCAGCTGGAGAGAGGACAAACCTGTCCACGCTGAGCTACAGGGATGAGATCATATTCAAAGGACAAGTGTTCACCAAATGGCTAACCAGCTGCTGAGAGGCGCACCAGCCAGCACAGAGAAAAAGAGAGAGATGACAGAAAGAGAAAGAAAAAGAAAAAAAGGAGGGAAGAAGACATGTGATAAAGAAAAAGCAGAGGATGAGAAGGAAGAAAAAGAAGGGGCGGAGGGACGGTGGTGATGAGAGGGGCGGGAGCGACAGAGGGGTTGGGTGGTTGGGTTGGGTTAGGGGACCTCACAGGAAGCTGTAGATAACACAAGGGGAAGTCAGTCAAATTAGTGCCCGGGCTTTTGAAATGCAAACATTCGGCAGATACTGTAAAGTGTCTGGAATGCCTTCCAAACCTACGCAAGAAATGAAACAGATTAGATTTAGTCCTGACCTATTAATATTGTTCTTGAAAAAAAATAAGATATAATTTCATTGGAGAAAAATACATCGGCATGTCCTGTCAAAGACTTCCTTTATATGCTTTGATGTGATTCTTGGATTTACCAAGCACATGCCATCATCTGTTCTCCTGTCCTTTTTTTTAGGTCTGGTGTGTGTGTGTGGGGGGGTGTGTGTGTTTGTGACTGTGTGTGTGTGTGTGTGTGTGTGTGTGTGTACACACAAGTTTAATAAAGCTAGAGTATAGGTGTTACTAGACCAGCGGGGGAGAGAGTGGGCCGGTGACAGGTTGGCTATCTGCAGCTTCTCTGAGTCCCAGTATAGGTGGAGCAGGGACCCCCGCTGGGTGATGGGGTGGGTGTTGGGGGGTGGGGGTGTGCTTTTTAGGCAGCTTTGGAAGCTTTCAGTGTCACTTGGCCTCATTGGTGTGTTTGCTAGAGTGACAACATGGCTTACCCTCCCTCCCCTACACACACACACACACACACAAAACAGAGTTTTTACCCTGTAAAAAAGTGATGGCGCATTTGCGTCTACTGTGTGGAGTGCATCTTCACTGTAAAACGCTTTCCACATATTAGTGCACCCTGTATTCTTCCCACTCTTACTGAAACTAATGAAGGAGAAAAAAGTTTTCATGACAAAGATTGACTAAAGATTGACTGCGTAATGTTCTTTTCAACAAATCAGAGAGAGAGTGAGTGTGTGAGTGTGTGTGTGTGTGTGTGTGCGTGAATGAGAGAGGGCAAAAGAAGGACTGGCATTTGATCTGGCCTCAGCTGGCTTAACCATGCAGGCCAGTGGGTCAGTGTATAAATATCAGCACTGGGGTCAGGACATCCAAAGCCCACAACGATAACAACAACAAAACAAGCACTTTCTGCATCATTCATCCTGAGTCATCATTCATCTTGGTCCTATTTATCCAACAACCAACACTTCCCCCGTGTGTCTAACCACACAACCAATAGTCACTCTCCCTCGCTCTCTCTCTCATTCTGCCTCTCACCCTCTTTCTCTCTTTTTTTGCCTCCCCGACCCTCTCTCTCTCCTTCCCTAGCCTCTTCATCCCTCTCTCTTTCTCTTAGCCTCTCCCCCCCCCCCCCCCCTCTCTCTCTGTGGCTGATACTGCCCCTTGTGTTGATGTGGTGTCTCTGACACAATAGCTGAGTTGAGCTTGGAACAGTGTGACCCGCGCGCCGGGGACCCACTCACTCTCATTCCTCTCCTCCATTTGAGTTCTAGACCCGCCCCCCCCCCCCCCCCCCCGTCTTCAGCCCTTACTTATGTTTTTTTTGTCTGGCTCACTCACTCTTGGCAGTCTGGGCAGTTGGTTCTCATTGACAGGTCTTAGTTTTTTTCTCTCTCTCTCTCTTTCTTTCTCTTCCCCTCTGTCTGTCCTCTCTCTCACTCCCTCTCTCTTGTGTTTATCTGCCCCACACGTGAGCCAAGGCGGACTGTTAATGTGGACCAGAGTCAACATCTGTCCCCAGTGCACAACAGCTGGCTGTGGAAGCATGCGGCAGTGTGTACACACACACACACACACACACACACACACACACACACTGACCTGTTAAACCTTTTACCAGTGTAAAAAGCCTTGCTTATGTATTTAGGACACATAAATATTGAGAACACTGAGTTCTCAGTATCACAGCAGTTTGGTATGCAGACCAACAATGAAGAGATTTTCTCAATCTCCTTATATTACCACACAAACACACACATGCCTTTTCACATTTACCCTTCATCAAAGATGGTCCCACAACACACACACAAACTATTTGATTAATCCATTGCTCACCTGTAGTGTGATGGGGAGGAGAAGCTGCGCTCCCTCTCTCTCTCCCTCTCTCTATCCCTCTCTCTCTCCCTCTCCCGGTCCCTGTCTCTATCTCTGTCCCGCTCTCGCTCCCTCTCGTGGCCTCTCTCTCTGGTTTTATCGCGGTCCCGTTCACGGTCCCGGGGACCGTCCCGTCGGGCGTAGTACTCCCAGGCCTTGGCACTGTCAATCAGCCCGGGCCACGAGACCATGCCCCCCAGCATCGGTGGGTAGACACCTGGGAATCATGGGTAAAAAATAAAAATGACAAAAGAAAAAGCCTGTTAACATATTAAATAAAAAGAAAAGAAAACAAAACAAAACGTCAGTGAGAGGGTTAAAGGTGGACACACACACACATCGTCTGGGAATTTTACCCAAACACACAACAAACATGGGACGGAAACCCCCACACATACAAACCTGGGTCAGGATCAAAGCATTGTTCCGCTATCACCATCACTGAATTTAAGAGTTTTCTCTCTCTCCCTCCCTCACTAGAGCCCACTGTGATGCTGAGGGGTATACAGATCCCCAGAGAGAAAGAGAAAGAGAGGGAGACACACACACTCAGTGAGAGAGAGAGACAGAGATAGAGAGAGGGGGGAAGAGAGAGAGAGAAAGAAGAGAGAGGGAGAGAGAGAGAGAGAGAGAGAGAGAGAGAGAGAAAGAGAGAACAGAACAGAATATTTGGTAGTGCTCCCATCAGATTCTACAGACTAAACTCAGTGGGCTCCACAGGGCAGTCAATGACTGAATCAGAGAAAGAGAGACACCTTCCGGGTCCATACTGAGTGTGTGTGTGTGTGTGTGTGTGTGTGTGTGTGTGTGTGTGCCCGTGTCTGTGTGAGTCAGCAGGAGTGTGTATTATCTCTCCTACACCTGGCCGAATCTCGCCAGCAGCTTCGGAAAATAAACACTGACTCTGCGTGGCTCTGTGTGAGTCTATCTGTACGTGTGTGTGTGTGTGTGTGTGTGTG
>JAGFZM010002294.1:0-12507 GCA_017657215.1 Limnothrissa miodon
GTGTGTGTGTGTGTGTGTGTGTGTGTGTGTGTACACACTTCTCTAAAAGACTGTGACATTTGATAATAAAAAGTTCTGTGCTCTTCATAAGAGAGGTGGTGAGCATAATGTCTTGCCCAGTAAAGGTCATCTTTGGTTGAGTAGAGAAGTTATTGCAGACTTTGCGTCATATCTGATAGGTAGAGAAAATTAAGATAAAGCCAGTGGGAAAGAGAGAGAGAGAGAGAGAGAGAGAGAGAAGGAGACGGAGAAGAGTGTGTGAGTCATAAAGAGTATGTTTTCAAGAAAATTATAAAGACTTTAATGTGAACTCCTTTACCTTCATTCTTCCCTCTCTCTCTTTGTTCTCCCTTCTCTCTCTGCAAATACTTTCTTTCTGATCTGATAAAGTCTCTAATAAAGTGTCTTAGTCTATTTAGCAGCAGGGCTGCTGCTTCTGCTTAAGGACCTCCTTACAGTAGATGCTCCATTCAACCAGCCTCCCCGGGGTCCCCGCCTGCACCCAGGGACACCGCAGCGCACCTCCACCGGGCCTCTCTGCAAGCGTCCACAGCACCAGATCTCCATGCTGGTTCAGGCTTAACGTGATGAATCACCGGGGCATGCAGTGTTGCCAAACATAATTCAGGGGCCGTATTACGCACGGAGACCCGGAGGATTAAGCCTCAGGTCGGCCACTGCACAGACAAGGGGGGGGGGGCTGTGCCTGGACAAATCTATACATTAAAAGGGATTTTAGGCCTTTCCATGCGTTGCTGTACGCCTGCCCATAATATCCACTGACAGGGACTGATTAGTTGTGTTTTACCTCTTCATAAAAACAGACCCAAGCCATGAGAAACAGCCACTATGAGGTGGAGAAAGACAGACCTTGAAACATTTACACTGGCCCATTTTTCTCTGAGAAATGATATTGAGGACTAAAATTTACATGCTGACCAACTCAGACTGCATGAACTTATCTTGCGTTCAATTATCCATCCGTCTTGGAACACTGGCCGTTGCCTAGCGACGCGCACTGACACACCCCTTTTCCTTGGAACGCGCTCTTTTCTTCTCGGTTAAGCTTTGAGTAGACCAAGCTAAGATTCCAAGACGGTTCCAAGAGTCGGTTGATAGAGGATAATAAAACGCACCAATAGACACAATGAATAGCAAAGATGAAGTTGTAATACATCACATGTGCACAGAAAAATACATTATACTGAAAGTTGTTAAACCAATTAGAAGCACTTGTTACATGTATAGTTGTTGTTAAATGTATGTTATAACTAAGGCACATGTTATGTCATAGTTGGGGTTAAATAGTATTATAACCTAAATGTACCTTATCATACCAACTTAGAAAAGTTGTTAGAGTTAAAGCGGTAGAGGGCCATATATATATATATATATATACATAGGCAGTGGAGATGTTCAGATGCTGATTTTGAAGTACCTTCTCCAGCTCTTCCAGTCTCCTCTCCAGGCTACCTGCTCCCCCGGCACTGCCCTCTCTGCCATGGCGACCGTGGCCTTGGCGCTGACGACTGTTGCCTCCCGTCTCCTCCTCAGAGCCCAGGCCTGATGAGCTACATTGAGAAGGGCAAGAGGAGTGTTATTGTGCTAGATAGGCTAGCGATGGCGTTAAATGTGCACACTGGTTATTGCTGCAATCTGCCCAGGAACAGAATTTATGAAACATGTTTTCCCTTTGTTGTTATTTTACTTGTCTATCTACTTCAACCTAGTAGAAAGTGTTCAGCTTTTGCTAGTGTGCTCATTTGTGTTGGTACAAAGTAAGACTCACAAAAAGGGCACTGGAGTACATCAACTGAAGTACACACAAGAGCAAACACACACACACACACACACACACACACACACACACACATACACCCGCCTGCGCATGCTTGCGTCAATATCTCGGCTAATAAAGAGCTCTAATGGCCAGACTCAACCACGGAATGTGAAAAGAACAGTTTACATCTTCATTCAAACACAGTGCATCACTGGCTATTCTAGGCCTTGCTCAAATGACCACGAGGCATTTAAATGTGCCCATTATCAGTAGGTTGTAATATTTAGCAGTGGGCTTCAACATTTACACACTCCAATGATAATGTAGTTCCTCTACAATTGAGAAGAAAACTTTGCTTTGCTTTGAAGTTGAATTAAACTAATTTTAATTTCAACTACTTTCCCTACAATCAGTCGGTTGGTACAACACCTTCAGGTCACTAAATTCTCCCTCTCTGCTGTCCCTCACTAAATTCTCTCTCTCTCCATCTTCGCTGAGTGATTTTTACACTTTTTATTTCTGACTCACAAAGTGGAAAGCTTCATGAGGAACTTATTTCCTGAGAGCTTTACTTCAGTAATTACTAGACGACGTGGACTTGGAGCGAACCTTTCTGTCGTCCTATTCCACCACACCGATAAAACTCTCTGGGAATCAAATTATTGGGCTGCGGTAGGCCCAGAGCATTGTTGGAGAGTGCTGTCTGCATAAATTCTCAGGAGGAAAGAGAGTGGAATAAAATCAAAAAGAAGAGAAAGGATGGTCAGCACAGGCCAACTGACTGAGGAGGAGTGTAGTTTTGTGTCTTAAAACACCTGTGTAAACAGGTTGGCGTGTGGCAACACAACTTAAACACGAGACAACATTCTAAATCTGAGAGCCTTCCTTCTGCCCAGAGACTGAAGGAACACAATCTGCACAAATGTTTGACATGGACGAGTCCTGGACAACGCTGGCAGAATATAAAAAAGCCAAAGCTGCGTGGGGGTAAAAAAAAAACTTAACGGCTTCAATGCCAAGATAAAGTGTTGGCTGGGAGATCAATAACAACTCCCGCTGAGAAACATACAATGTAATAACGCTGCAAAGCCAAGGTATCAGGAAGATAACCCTCTGGAGTCAGATCAGTCCGTCTTTCTCCTCTCCAACACCCCACAATCAACTTCTGAGGGAAAAAAAAAATAAAAACTTCTGCCTTCTCTCTACCGCCCAAGGCAGAGGCCCAGCAGAGTGTGTTGCTTACTCCTAATGAGCATCTGCTTCTGGGGAGTCACGGCCGTGTGTGTGTGTGTGTGTGTGTGTGTGTGTGTGTGTGTGTTCGCATGTGGTGTGTGTATGTTTGTTTGTGTGTGTATGTGTGTGCAGACGCTTGTGTGTATTTGTGTGTGTATGTGTGTGTGTGTGTGTGAGTGTTTAACGACAGCAGCCCTCTGTTTCCCCAAATCTCTGGTGTTTACCAACCCAGTCCGCTGCCATTTTGCCCAGACTCTCAGACACAGCGGTGGCCGCTGGCTGCTGCGGGAAAAACAAGGCTCTTGAAAATGCTTGGTGTGGGGCTCCAGATCACGGCTGGCGAATGTCTGACTCACACTCACCAAGCCTCTAGTGTTCTTTCAGTCACACACACACACACACACACACACACACACACACACAGGTCCTGTATCAGCTTCCCTGGAGCAGGGCTCTCTTATGGGCGGACTCAGAGTTTGTTAGTACTCAGCAGGACAGGAGAAGAGTTGATAAGTGGAAGGGAGTGGATTAGGATAGAATAGAATATACTAGAAGCTTTATTTGTCATTGCATAAAATACATGGCATGAAACACAACTAAATTCAGAGTTGCCACTCTTGGTCAGTGCTAATATAGATGAAGATAATATAGTAGTCTAAAAATGATAAATAAGGTTGAAGGTGAAACCTTTCTATTCCACTCACACAACCTCTTCTCAGCTCCAAGGGCAGCTCACAATCTTCATACGCTCCCTTCAAGCCTATTCTCTAACTCAACTTGCCCAAAACATTAATCCCCATTCCCTACCTCCCAGACGAAACAAGACACTCCCCTACACAAAGGTATTACACCAAAGCAAACATAGCAGCTTCAGACTATAAACGGGGGATGGGTTGGGTAGGGAGAGCCAAGGCCGAGGTGGATACTACAATAGGTATATACTTTGGGGCTTCCTGGCAGGTGCATCCCAGTTTACCGTCCTGGCTCATTAACCCTCCAAAACGATGTAGATGGATAAAACAGGAATAACACTGTCTCTGTTCTGTATGTTTATGTGGTGTAGTGTGTGAAAATCAACAAAAACAAAACGCCAGGCAGATCCCCCAAAGAGATGGAGCTTACCTTGTGTAACCAATCCAGGCCGCTAGTATCTCGGAAGAGCCTGCGCAATTCTGTCCTCCTTCTGTTCACTTTTAAGTATGATTAAAATCGTAGGAGCCCACGCAATTCTCCTGTGTGAAATTTGTGCTTCCGTTTGGTGCAACCCAGCCTGGATTAACTCAACGACGTACTTCAAAAACTATGGCTAGCCAATCAAACAAACAAACAAAACAAACAAAAAACGTTGCTCACATCAAAAGCTCCCTCTAATCCCTGGCAAAAGCTTCAGGCCTCCGGCTGATCACACTAGGTCCATCGCCGTCTTTGTATTCAATGCAACTCTCACTCGCTAAACGTCACATTCCCCCAACACCAACAGCACAGGTGTCCTCCGTTTTGTATTTATAGGTGTAGCTCAACCCTCCTGAAGGACCAGAGCCCCAGGAATGATCTGAGCAGCAGGTGCCAGTGAAATAAAACGATGTAATATCAGTGTGCATGTACCTGGATGTATGCATTTACTAAACACAGGACATTTTCTTATTTTGACTGTGATGTACAGCGATGCCAAACATACTATTTGCATGGTGTCAAACTTAGTCATGGCACATCAGCCACAGTGGCAGCAGTGGTAAAAAGAGTTGGGCCTGATGACACGTTCACTTCTATATTTACTTTGTGGTGGGTGGCCACATTAAATTTCTCACCTATGCCATTATTTCTTCTTTCAATTTATGTTCATTGACTGGATGAAGACATTTCGTTGAAATGGAAGTCTTTGAAGAGTACCCTGTACTGTTTCGAAGTGCAATATCAAAGAGCTTCTAGGCGGCACTAGCCTGGCCACAAGAGACTGTGATCATATGATAATGACAATATGTAATCAAATCATATATGAACATGACAATGATGATATATACATGTGATAGAATCGTACACTTTATCTTACACGTCTGAAGCTCAGATACCCACTCCCTTGTTTGGCACACTCATGGCTGAATACCAATGCACTCCCTAATGCATTTAGCCCTGAACCGTTAAAGCCTTAACTGGCATGAGCTGACTTCATGATCCAGTCTTTGAGGGCTCAGAGCGTAAGGTTGGAAGGGGTTATTGGGACCTCAGCCAAGAGGGTTTGAGACTCGGAACTACAACTGTGGCTTAATGACGTGTCCCAGGCTAGCGTTGATCTCTTTATAGCAGATACTTAGTGACTGGCATCCATTTGGCAGCCCCATAGCATTCAAAGCCGGCCATCCAGCCAGGCCCGTAATCACATGGGCAGCCTACGACTCAGATGAGCCTGCTGGCCGGATCAGACTGGAAACTTGACAATGCTGACAGCTGACAGCTTGACAGTGTGCAATGCTGAAAGACAAGTATAGTTTTAGGCCTATTGGTAGATCCTCTGACTACAGGAACAAAAAACAAAAGAAATGTTTAGTTGGGACAGACTGACTGACTTTCCAGATTATGTTCCATCTGTGATGGTACAGCGATGTAAATAATCACTACCATGTGACTGGCCTGCATGTGAGTGATTTGTAAGCAGATGAGATGTGTGGTGTTATATGAGGATATAAGGCATTTAAATAGGTCTACAAAACTGTAGGCTACTTTAATTAGAATCCCATTTGCATTCAAATTTAAAGAAAAATCTACATTCTTTCAGCCCTGTTTGCCATTGAGTAGAATGAGGCAAAGAACAAAATGTATGATTTAGCCAAAACAGAAACACAAACGCTTGTGAACCCACAGCCAAAGAGGAAAAAAAAACATCAGTTCAGAGAGAATTGAATTGTGTTGCAAGATGTGGCAATGTTATGGCATGGCATCTCTAAACAGTGCAAGACCCAGAGACTAAACACAAACATAAACATCCAAAGTATAAGTATGAAAACACACACACACACACACACACACACACACACACAGTAAAGCAATAGAGCAGGACAGTCTTGCACCCTCAGTAAATTGCTTCAGGTATGCAGACAATTGTTTTCTATTAATTTTCTCCACTGACGTTTTGAAACTCCATTTTAAAAGTGCTTTAAGCCTCAACTCAGCGTACCTAGCTATGGGGTAAGTGATGACCATTCCGTTCGGAGTAAAAAATTTAACAAGGAAGAAAAAAAAGTACAAAATGTACAGGCCATATTTCTCCCTAGTAAAGGAACTACTTATTCCATATTTATGGTGATGGTTCACTGAACCCCTTATTAAATTATATAACTAACTTCCTACAGTTTGCAGGGAGCAAATTCAACTTTTTAATGACTGAAAAAAAATATTTTACACGCAATTTCTTTTCTGGCAACAGCAATCTTCACCAATCAAAAGTGCTGATATACACTGCTTTGCACTTAAGGATGTGTGAATTGTAAATGGACTGCATTTATAAAGTGCAGGGCTATTCAATTAAGATTTCATTTGGGCCACATTTCAGAACCAAGATCTTAAGTTGGGCCACACATTTTCAGCAGTCATTAACAATTATGACATTTTTCACAAACTAAAAAAATATTTATATTTTTACCCTTAAAATTGATGACATTGGATACTCAAAATTGAAAACAATCTAAAAAAGATTGAAAATGCATGCAATTCATATTAGCCTACACATCTCTAAAATGAGGTGGGGTGGAGGAGGAGGCATTAACTAGCTCGGTGTGTTTCTGATATTCTGTGTGCGTTGAGAAATAGGCTAATCTGCCACTCTGATAATGGAATAACACTCCATTTAACACCATATTTTTCTGTGACTAAACGAACGGTTTCTGATGGATCAAAATGAACATAAACACATAGAGCAGGTTAAAATAGAGGTTCATGTTTAAATCAGTTGCTTGACAAGTAAGGACCATGAACGATTTTGATATATTATATATTTCCTAAAAACTTCATCTAGCACTGATGTCACGCTCTCCTGCTCTCTCCCTTCAGCCGGAGTGGCCGGTGTACGCTCTGAACACGCTCTAAACACTTTGAAAGTGTCACGCCCTGAATAAACGAACGACAATTCTATCCACACTCAGAAAAGACCAGAGTGTACTTGGAGAGATCGGAGTGTCAGTTTACGAACGCATCCTCTGTAAAAGACCCAAGTTACGTTCTGGAGGCTCGTGAATGGTGTTTAACTTTTATATCGTCTGGGCCGATATAGTGTGAATATTGCAGTATATATTTATAATTGTGAATAAAAGACATTTTTATTAAAGCAAGATTGATGCCAAATGGACTTCTATGACCACAGACAATCATTTTGTCCTGCCGAAGCTGGTTGGATATTGTAAGGTTCAGCGGATGTGGGTTGTAATCTACAGTACTTCTCATTGGCAGAAAATGACTGGGGAAACAAACTCTCTGAATCCCACTGGCCTGGACTAAGGACACTGATGGACATCAAGTCTAGATCATCTCCAGTCAGTGACAGTATATTCACCTACAGTACGCAGACTCATGTTCTCTCTCTTTCTCTCACATACTCACTCATTCTCTTTTTTCCATCATACACTTTTGCGTGTTTAGACACACACACACACACACACACACACACACAGACAGACTCGACCCACAAGAATCAACTCACCTCTTGTGCCGGCTGCTACCAGATCTCGGAGTCTCCTGTGCAAAAGAAGCACAAAAACACCAGTTAGCAACAAGACTGCCTAGAAACCGCACATATACAAATGGAGTGAAAACTCCACATTGTGCACCCATCCATGTAACCATTATCTAAATGTGAATGTCACATCTTTGTTAACACTGCCAGCAAAGCATTAATTTCTAAATCAATCATTTAGGTGACAACTCCATGATGCACTCAGTCTATGTGTTGCCTGCCCGCCTGGCTTAGATTTAAACACACAAGCAGTGTTTTCCCCTTTCAGACAGATTCAATTGCAGAATCTTAGGATTTTCCCTTAAAAACACACACACACACACTACTGTATGTCTCCCTGTTACACACACACATACATTCCATCTCTCTCTCTCTCTGACACACACACACACACACACACACACACAAGGAGGCAAACTCAAGTCCATCAGATGGATATTCTTCTCTCATTCGACCATAGTGCTCATATGTAGCCCTTAAGGGAATGGGTGTTCACTACCCACATCCCTCAAGTTCGGCTGCGGCGGAACACAATTTCGATGAGTTATGAACTGTTCGGCGGAAGCACCCATTTCAGCGAGCCTACTGGTTAGCACTAATCATTCCTAAACCGCGTCGCCTGCTGGGCTGCAATATTAGGTCTGCGAGTAGGTTTGAGGGCGATTTCAGTGGGTGCCTGAGTAGGATCACATGGTTTGAATGCATATCAGCTGGGGCTTTCATTTAATGTGCGTGCATGTGTTATTGCTGTGCGTCATAAGAATTGCAGTTATTAAAGTGCGTGTGTGTGTGTGTGTGTGTGTGTGTGTCCACCCGATATGCTGAACAGCCCCAACCGAGCTGAGTTGCGTCGGCGAAGCGGTGGCTGAACTGTAGGGCGCACACGTTCCATCATTTTCCCATTAGCGCTGCGTCGGCAACACCACCCCGGTGTGCCCTCACGCTACAACCTGCAACACACACGTGACTTCCAATGGCTCCGAGAGTGAGGGAGAGAAAGACAATTTGTGAGACAGAGAAGGGGGAGAGAGAGCTGGAGAGAGGGAATACAAGAGAGAGAGAGAAAGAGAGAGAGACCATTCTTCTGGCAGGATGAATATTCATCTTCTCTCTTAAGGGCCAATGGCAGGTGAGCCTCCTGTCTCAGACGGCACCTAATGGCACCCAATCAATCCTGCTGCCACCATCACCCCACCTCCACCTCTCTCTCTCTCCCTCCCTCCCTCTCTCTCTCTCTTCTCTCACTCCACCACGTGCTCATTAGTCTGCCACAGACCCCCCTGCAGTGGTGTCCATCCATCCCGGGCTGGCAGAGCCGGATCTGCGCCGTCCCCCAGTTTATGACACCCTGGAGCGGAGATGGGGAGATTTAGGAGGAGAGATGTATGGAAGGAGAGCGAGGGGGTGGGGTGGGGAGGGGAGAGCGAGAGGAAGTGAGGGAAAAAAGGAGAGAGAAGGAGAGAAGCGAGAGAGGAAGAGGGATGGAGACGCCACAGGGGATGAATGCACACCACGCATGTAAAGAGACACTAGATTTCTCTTTCAGCCCCGTCTGCCATACGTTAGCCCAGAGAGGCGTAGCGGTAATCGCTTTACGGCGCCAACACTGAGGAAGGCAACAGGAGCTCTCAGGCCAATCGATGCCCTAAATCATCAGTCTTGACGTCACAAGGCCGTTTACAAAAAAAAATATGGCAGTGCATGGTGGTGCAGTCCGATCTCCATTTGGATGGTCAATATCTACTTCTGTCTCTCTGGGTCTCGGTGCCAGTGCGGCACTTGCTTGCTGGAGTGGTCCAGAGAGAGACTTGAGAGTGGGTTGAGGCTGATGACATGTGGCCATCCAGGTCATGGTTGTCATTAGCGCTGTGGTGTAGGCAACCTCTCAGCCAAAAGGTTCAGTTTTTGTTCTGAGATGATGATTTTGAAAACTTCTGTGGTGTGACACTGGAGGCACCCGTTTAACCACACACCTCATCATGTGACACCTTAACAGGTCTGCAGACCAGAAGAGGAGGCAGTCTCACACCAAGCAGTGTATCCAGCTGGTGGGTTGCTGCGTACAGTACATTAGCGGACCTCATTCCCCAACTACCACCCTATGGTTTTCAGCACACCTGCTGCCACATTGATGTTGTTCGAATAGACAATGCATGTCAACTCATGTTACAGTCAAGTTACGACTCAAAGACGGACACAAATTTGTCAGGCATCAGGGTTATTATTTTAAAAAAGAAATCCTCCATTAATAACGCATGAAAACTGGCCACAGCACTGTGGTGTGTACAGACACCCCCGTCCCCCTCTGCTTCATCCCCATAACATTTCCAAGCTGGAGCTCGGTCAGTGTGATCAAGTAGAAGAAAGGAGAATTATGGAAAGATTCATTAATTGCTGACATTTACAGACATGCACTTTAAGCCATATTTTTTGTGGTCACCATCTATTTGTGAGCAGGTTATAATGTGCGGTGTGCAAATGGCCTTGCCATGTAAATGCCAGTATAATGGCATAATAATCTGTGTAATTGCCTGTGCAGCACACAGTTGCTTATTTCCGTGTGTTTTATTGTTTTGATGTTATATTTTGTGCAATATTTTATTCAAGTAATAATGCATAAGTAGCTATTTATTTAAGACAAACTAAATATTTCATTTGCCTACAAGCTAGAAAGAGATTCAATGCTCTTTGGGACAATGGGATGGGGAGAGTGGAAAGAGAGACGTGTATAAAATACTTGAGATCAAAAAATAAGCAGCAAATAAGCAGGAAGTAGTAAATACGAATGAAAGCAATCTTGTAAAGCTTTATGGTGAGAGTAACACTTTTTTGGGGGTGGAGAGGGTGGCTGTTGTTATCCAACATCTGTGTTCAGTGCATTAGGCACAGGGCATTAGTGACGGGTTGGAGAGGTGCTTGCAGTGTGCGTGTGTAATGGCTTGGGCCAGGGTTAATGCCATTCAAGTGAGGATACTTGTGGCTGCTCCATACGGCCTGGGTAGCTCTATTCGTCATGCTAAAGCCTTGTTGACAGCTCACAAAAAGCCTCCTGCGTCCAAGCAGAGAGAGTGGCTATTATACTGGGCAACTGTGTGCTGTGTGTGCGCTTCTGTGTGTGTGTGTATACACACACAGACATGCATCACACTCACACACACTCAACCTATACACATATATAAAAAGACTAACACAACACAACGGGACAATGAGTCCAAGTCTCCTCCTGCCATGTTTCTGGGCCCAGTGTCCCCTACAAGCAAAAGAGGAAATTCCCCCAGCAGCCTCACAGTCTGTGGCCACATCCAGGCCTCCCTATATGGCGAATGATCTGTGGGAGAGATGGCTGACTGCTTCATCTGATCTGATAGTGCAATCCTGCTGTCTCTGATTATTAACGAGAGTCTCTATACACAAGGCTGATTGGGACACAGGTGCATTTCAAACAGTAAATCGCTGTCCATTTAGATACGGCCATCTGTGTTTCCATGCTTTGTTTGTGTGTGTGTGTGTGTGTGTGTGTACACACACGTGTTTTGAAACCTCTTCTTAATTATAATTCAGGCCAATCTTTCCCAGCCTAATAAACCACATGCACTTGCTCGAAAAGGAATTTACAGCTTGTTTGTGAACTGACAGGTGTTGTGATGTTGACAGCTCATTAAAATCTGAGAATCTTTGATGGCACAGGCTAATAAAAATAATAAAAAAAAGAAATCGACAACAGAACATCTCTGGCATTCCCGACGCGTTCCTGAGGTGCCCTGAATTCCAGATCTCTCCCGATTAATCCGATAAATATTGCAGTGGCACCTCGGGCAAGCGTCCAAGCAAGGCCAGGTTCATTTTTCACATGGGTAACAAGAGAACGGCAGACATTCCAAAAGCAGACTTGCTGTGGATCAACGTGGGAGGCCTAACAGCAAGGTCTCGCAACCTCTCAACAAAATCTCTTAAATATGGAACTATTCATTTCTGACCGGAGTGGACATTCACAGTTTGTCCCGTGTTATGAAAGGTGCAAGAGTGTTTTTCCCCCTTCATTTTTTTCATTGTAAAACTGGAAAATTATAGAGCATGTATTTTAACGGATGCCATTGAGGGCTGGAGACAGTTTAGCGTGGGAGGGAGGCATAGCTCAGCTCTTGGCCAATTACGGCTTCTTCAGTGAAAGGTGCGAATTAAAACAGCACAGCAGAGGCATTAAGAGCAAGGCGTGTGTGTGTGTGTGTCCGTGCACGAGTTTGCGTGTATATGCGTGTGTATGTGTGTGAGTGTGTGTCTGTGAGTTATTTAGGGTTGAAACACTAAACATCCAGGACCCAAGTCCACATCAGAGGCAGATAATGCCATGGAATGTTCCAGATTCGTTTTTTTGCCGTGCGAGGCAGAGCGCTTTTCCTTCTAGGGCCTGAGAGCGCATCGATGAAAGGTGCATCGTGAGAACCAGAAGCAGATGCAGAGGCCCAGCTTGAGGTGGGCTTCATTAAGGAGAGCAATGGAAAGAGAGGGAAAGAAAAGAAAGAAAAGAGGAAAGTAGATGGATGTGGGTAGGGGCTCGTTCCCGGGGTGGAATCCATACCAGTCCGGCCATCACTTTGATGCTGCTGAGGGTAATTTAGTGAATGCTCTAGGCAACCACTGCACGTAAGTATATGCAAATGTGTACCAAACAAGATCGATTGAACAGACAGACAGAGAGTGAGAGAGTGAGTGAGTGAGTGAGTGAGAAAGAGAGAAAGAGTGAAAGAGAAAGAGTGAAAGAGAAAGAGTG
>JAGFZM010002295.1:0-20399 GCA_017657215.1 Limnothrissa miodon
TCGTTCATTCATTATTGGATTGTGGATGTCACATGGAAAATGAAAAAGACTTGTATATGAATTTTTACAGTTGCTATGACTTGTTAAATACTGAAAATAAAATACTAAAAAGACTAAAAAGTTCTGAATTAGGCTGATTGTCTATTTTGGAATTGTGACCTGCCTGGAAGTTAGGAGGCCAACTCTTTTGGGTGGACAGGGCATTGCCCTGCATGGGTTTGTGTTGATACTGTTCAGAAATCGCAGTTTCTGAAGAGTAGCCAGAGACTGTTGATGAAAAGATCTTTGGAGTAGCCTACCGAATCTTGAAGCCAAACGTGGACGCTGTTAATTTGAACAAGTTTCTTAAACCCTAACTGCTGAAGAAACAGCGATTTCCAACTGTGCACTCGCTTGTGAAAATCACGAAATCTTAGAACACGCATAATGCAACTCACAGGGCAAGCAACTCGTATACCCTGTCCCATTTTGTTCGCAACAACTGCACATTGCAACCTTTGCCCCCCTGAACACACTACAAAAACCCCCAGTCTCGATAGACAACACGGGGGACTGTGTGATCGCATTAAATCCTTCAACATCTTATAGAGCACCCACAGCCTGAATTCCGGCATGCTCAACTAACCTAGGTCTTACCGACCAAAAAACACAGGAGTGACATCAATAACGAGGTTTCCATCCAAGGAGTTTTTGCGAGAAAATAGTTTAGCACCTCAATTTTTTACCGATATAGCTAATGGAAATACTGATTATCGATCAAATTTTGTAAATTTCAACATAATATTTTTCCATTTAACTTTAGCGCATTAATGCAATATCGACACTTCAGATGTCACAAAAAACGACTTTGGAAACACTTTTTGTCGAAAAAAGGCCTTTAACAGACATAAATGTATCCCATAATGCATGAGGATGATACAGAATCCACACATCATCTCAAGTCGTTGGCCGTGTCAATCTAGAATGGTTGAGCCCTCCATGGTTGAGCCAGATATTTTCTGTTAAGTGTCTCACCCACCGCCTCTTCTCAGAAGGTCTTATTTTGTGGTCTCTCCCATATCCATGGGTTTATCGCACTGGGGTATTCGACCTCTAGGGCAATCAGGAAAGCAACTTCTTTATTCTGCTATCGTCTTCGGATATTTTGTTATATTCCAATTATTTGGGAAACTGAAATGACCGTAAGGCCGCAAATAAAAAAAAGTCTGAGTAATCTCTCCATCTTTGTTTAGCGGAGGGGGTGTCACTGGGAAAACAAAGGTTGATAGGTAGATCATTTGCGACATACTCTAACTTATGTATGGAAACGGCTAAAAGGCAGATGCAACGGTTCGTTAGGAGTATGTGACTTCATCACGCACACCACTTTCTCGATAAAAAGACAGTTGGATAGAAACAGGCTGGAGACAGCAAATTTTGCACATTTTGTTTTACGCATATTCTGTTTGTCGCTAACAAAACGTCGCAAAAACTGGATGGAAACTTGGTTACTGAAGTAGACTAGAAAGTCTTACACTGGAAAACACAAAAATGAAAAGGTAATGAAAAATCCATGTGTCATGGGACCTAGATGTGTGTCGGCAGCTTGTGAGAATTTGTCAAAGCATCACTGCAGTGAATTCGAAGAGACAGAGAGGGAAAACATACTTAAAAGTTTTTGGGAGAATAATAGGAATATGGATTGGGCTGGGGGAAAAAAAGTTTGTTCGTGGCCTGGTTGAAGTCATCCCTGTCCAGCGGAGAAGAGGTTCTTAGTGAAGATCATCGACTCTTTTTTTTTTTTCCATTTAAAACTCAATGTGGCAGAGAAGGAGGGTTTGTAAAAGCTTGTTTTTGTCAACACCGGGAATAGGTGAATGGTCTGCCCTCAACTGGGTAAAGGAAACAGATGAGCCACCCATCCAACCACACCGGAGTGAATCTTCATGCCGAAGAGCTGAAGTTCTTTTTACAATAACTTCCTTAAGGTCCACTTCCACTACTGTAGGTCGTCATCATCCAAACAGCCTGTCTGGTTAAATGATGGTTATCTGCATGGACCTACAAGCCCTCCTTCTCTGCCCCAGACTTAAAGCATCAGAACTTTATTACAAGACAAAACTTTGTGTTCACAACATTACAGTATATGGTATGTCAACGCATTTCTTCTTGCTGCTGACCTGAGAGACGTAGACTGTCACAGATGCTGTCTGATAATATCAGCCATTGACAAGGATAGAACTGCTGGCAGTAGTTCTGGCTGTGGTTCAGGAGAAAGGAGCCAACCTAAGCCAGTGCCCGTTTGTGTTTATGTCAACCTGTGAAATGCCAGCAAAATAAACATCAAAAATTAAACCATTTGTGTGTTTGTTAGGGATGGCGGCAGAGTAGTGGGGCAATGCAGTTTTGACTAGAGAATGTAATTACAGAGAAAAATGTAATAGTTTTTTGTTAAAAGCCTAAAAGTACAAAGTTGAACAAGCCATACAGCATGACCTACCTAACTGGGTTTTGCACAACATATGTAATGGGTGTACACAACTACTCTGTTAGGTTTGGTATTTTCATAGGTGAGAGACAGAATTTTTATTTAATAGTCATTGTATTTGCCAAGTTTTACGTGCAGAAATGCAGGTACTTAAAAAAATCCTCCCTAACTTTAACTTTAACTCCCTGTGGCCTTAAAAAAAATGTAGTTTTCATCCTGAGTTGTAGAAGAAAGTTAAAAGCAGAAGTGCAGCCTGATTTTGCAGGTAGCTTAGCTAGGCTTAGCTCACCGAAACGCGGCAGACTCGATCTTTCATGCTCACCCTGATTGCACCTGAAAGACAACCTTGGAAATAACTGAATTCCTCCACATGCCCAGATACAGTGGTTTTCACCCCTGACAATACTCTTATGATCATCCTTAAAGAATGCCATGACTGCATGAAGTGCAATTGCCATATTTGAAGGAAAAGTTAACCTGGTGCTAAAGTTTGCTAAGTGGCTACCATTTGTGCCAGTAAACCATGTCAGATGACGTGAAAGGTAAGAGAAAACCTCATGAAGTTCTTAAATTTTCGCTGTTAGCAGAGGGATAGCAACAGTCATTTATCATTGTTACAATGCGTCTAAAACGCAATCCATCGCGAAGTTGGTTCCAAATCTGAGCTGCATCTGAAAGCTGCTTTGTTTTGACCATAGGTTTTACAAGCAATTTTTTTTCTTGTGTCCTGAGAGACCTGGCTGGTATGTATTTTTGAAACATATCAGACAGGTAACTAGGTCCCATCCCATTTAGTGGTTTAAACACAAGTAGTAATGCTTTGAAATTAATTCTGTAACTTACAGGAAAGGAAGCCAGTGCAATGCCTTTACAATTGGGGTAATGTGGCTGGTTCCTTTTGTACTTGTTAAAACCCTGGCAGCTGCATTTTGGATAAGTTGAAGACGTTTTATGGTCTTTTTAGGGATGCCTGTGAAACTTGTGTGTGTGTTTGTTAGTGGACCTGTGATCCCAACGAGCCCTGATACTGCATCTGCAACCAGGTGTGTGTGTGTGTTTGTTAGTGGACCTGCGACTCCAACGAGCCCAATACAGCATCTGCAACCAGGTGTGTGTGTGTGTTGGTGGACCTACGACCCAAATGAGCCCTGATACTACATTTGCAATCAGGTCTGTGTGTAAATGGACCTATGACCCAACAAGCCCTGATACTGCATTTGCAACCAGGTGTGTGGGTGGGTGTGAATATAGTGTTGGATAAACACAGTAGGAAGGGTTGGTGTAATCGTTTGTTACCACCACTAGAGGTCAGTCATGGAAAGGAAGTGCTGAATATAAGTATCAAAATCAAGCATGAAAAAACAAGTGTGTGTGTGTGTGTGTGAGAGAGAGAGAGAGTGTGTGTCATAGGGGGGCAGGGGGGGGGGGGGGGGGCAAGCACACATGGTCACACACTCGGACATTCCTGGAGCTGCCATGTGTGATGGGGAGGGCTCGCGACCCCTGACCCTGAACAGGTTGCACTGTAAAACGCCTCCTTTAATCTCAAGTTCACACGGAAGAGTACACACACACACACATACACACACACACACACACACACACTTCTGATTGAGGGAAAGGCTTCTATAACTTGGAGAGAAATAGAAAGTTGCTTTCTAAGCATGAGCGTTTTCTCTCAACACACACTTGTACCACTACCCATGTGTAATTAAACCCACATACACCAACCTACACACACTCGTAATGCTACACACACACACACACACAACCCTCTGCTCTGAGGAGGTGCCTGTCACAGTCTTTACAAGAGCCAGGTGACTGGCACTGATCTGACCTTTACACACACAAACACAAAGACACACGCACACACACTCGCCTCAATCCGGCCTGTACCCCTGCCAGAGGCTGCCCAGACCTGGTACCAGAGTTAGATCTATTCTAGCCGAGGAGGGAGGGGGAGGCTTTTCAAGTTAAAGTGTCTAAATCCCAACATCCACTTGACCCTAAGCTTTGACTCCTTGAGGGTTCAGTGCTCAGGGCTTAGACCTAGACAGATTGGGATTTAGCCAATAAGTTAGTGACAAACATGGCAGTGTAAGCTCAGGTCATAAAAGATGCCCCCACCACTTAGGTATGAGCATGCTGTACTGGTAAAAGTCATGTGTTTCTCAGATTGTTTTTTTTTTTTTTACCAGTATTTCACCTTCACGGTACTCTGTATAACAAACAAAAACAATTGTGTAGAAGATAATTATTGAGGCATATGTGTGTGTGTGTGTGTGTGTGTGTGTGCGCGCGCGCGCGAACACGTCATCGTGGACGTGCTGATGTCTTCGTTTGCTTGGTCTGCACAGAAATGGTAATTGATCTTTCCAGAGTTGTGGAAAGATTGAGCAAAAAAATGAATCTTTTTTTTTTAAGGTACTCTTGTGTTTGCGTCTTCATTCAGCGCAAATATAGACAGACGCTTTCGGCACTTATCCGTTTTAAGGCAAGTAGCCTACCAAGTGTAGGGTAATATAAGATGTCAGTGTTTGGGTAACGCTGAATAAATGGATTGATTAATTATGGGTTTATTTGCCTTGGTCTGCTTGTCTGTTTGGTGTTCTTTAACTCTGCAATAACCTGTCAAATCACTCAGTCTTGTCACGCACCCATGTGTAGCTGTCACTGTGCCCCGTAGTGGATTGTCCCACAAATAGCAATGGGTGCTTCTGTTCTTTTGACTCTCGGAACGGGAGCGCATATTTCGACCCCCCCAACCGAGAGGGCGTGCGTGCGAATTTAGAATGCTCCCAGAGACACTTAGAATGTAAACCGTTTCGGTCTATAAAAAGGGTTCGGTTAAATTCCTCGACCTTTTCTTTCAGTTAAGTTCCTTTTAAACTTTAAGTAACCCAGGGCCAAATTAACCCCTCTCATTGGAATCATTGATTTAGGAAGCAGTAGCTCTCGGTGTGTGTGCGTGTGTAATCGAGCGGTCTGCACAGAGAGGAAGTCAGTGTTTACTTTTTTCCCGGGATTAACGTAAACCAGGTGGACCCTCAGATCTAACGGACAGGCGCACTCTGTCTACGTGCTAGCGCCTCAGTTTAGGAATGTCTTAAGTCGTTGTGAGAGGTTAGGGTTGTTGTGATATTAATTATGAAAAGTCATTTTCTAACATTTTTCTTCTTTCGACGCAGTTTCTAAAATCGACGAAAGTTTTTTTGACATAGAAGGAGGCGTAGGCAATGACGAGACTTCACCACAGTCATGCGGTTCCGCTAAACGGAGTGTTTTTAATCAACCGAGGGGCACTCTCTTCTTGAGGAGGGCAAAAGAAAAGTTTCCAAACGCAATAGATTTACGGAAACCCGCGCTCCGTAGACCGGAGTTTGTCTGAGCCTAGGTTAAGTTCTCTCGTGAAAATCTTTCATTTTTTTGTCCCCAATCGAAAACAGACGATGTTGTCATTTCTCATTCTACAGCATTTTGTTACTGTGAAATGCTTAATGATTTAAACTTTTGGCGATTCCAGAAGAGCGTCTTTACTGTTAAGTTTTAGACACCGGACGAGCGCAACAGTCTGGCGTCTTGCGCGAGTGGGATGCGGTTGCCAAATAAACTTCCCCGATGGTATACCCTGTGTTTTTGGTGAAGAGACTCTTTATAGACGCTGGGATGCTCCTGCGACGGACCTGGCCACCCCGTCGCAAGTATTGCACGGCACCGTTACTTCTCATTGGAATAGCGGTTTGTCTTCTTTATCAAATGCTTATGGTGGATCGGAGTAGGTTTAGAACTGATGACCCTGGTCATCAGGACAGGAACCGCTCTGGAACCTCTCTACTGGACCACAGACGTCTTCTGGGAGACCCCGAAAAGCTGCTGTCGGCGCTTGATGCATTTCATGAAGACAAAGTCGTAAGTTTCTTATAAATCACTTGATTATTATATGCTTTCTGTATGTTGACGTGTCTGTATTTGAAGTTCACAATAACTGTCCTTTCTTTTCACCATCCGGTGTAACAGTCTCTTGGGATTATTCCATAATTAGGCTGTCGTTTGATTTAATGGCAAAGGAAATGACCATTTCCGTTAAGATCAGCGCCTACGGGTTGAAATGTAAAATTTAATTTAAAATAGTTCATTTAGAGTGTAGAAATGTGCTCAGTGAAACATGGATAGGCCTATAGGTTAGTCAACTAAGGAAATAGTTCTCTTCAACTAAAAAAGCTCCCTCTTTAGCCAGTAACCTATGTACAACAGGGAGTACATATTGTATATTTATGACGCCTGTCTTTGTGTGGATATTTCTGGAGGAGCAACTCAAGGCCAAACAGCCATTGGTCGAGGGGCCACGTGTGTTTAACCGGCAGAGGAGGGGTTTTCACCCATAGGCGCGCGCAGTCTGATTAAAAACATTGTCCGTCACGATTTACACCACCACTACAATGCATTTCGTGATTGTTGTTACAGGCATAAGTAGGTCTGTGCTATTTGCAATTCTCTCCCATGTTTAGCCGTACATATTGGCCTTCCTTTCAGCAGCCCCAGACCGTAGGGAATAAAGCCAGACCTTGTAGCCGGATAGCTGCGAATGCATAGAAGCTGCAAAATAAAAGAGAGTTTAACCTTCCGAGTTCACTGCACTGTAGTGATAATTAGAGTGGGAAGTGTGGGTTAGGGATGTGACAGCTGTCAAGGATCAACTGGGAGTGTGTACCCCTTGCTGTCAAATTACTGTGTGTGTGTTTGTAGCCTATTTGTGTTCGTCTGTGTGTGTGTGTGTGTGTGTGTGTGTGTGTGTGTGTGTGTGTGTGATATATGTATAATATGGGTATAATACGGGTATAATATATCCTATACGTCCTATACATTAATGCACCTGTGTGTGTGTGTGTGTGTGTGTGTGTGTGTGTGTGTGTGAATGAGAGGGAAAGGGTTTGTGTGCATTAGGTTTAGGCTTTGTGTGTGTGTAAGTGTGTTTGTGAAAGAGAGGGAGAGGGTTTGTGTGTATGGGTTAGGTTTCAGCTTAGTGTTTGAGTGTATATGTGTGTGTATTTCTGTGTGTGTGTGTGTGTACAGCACATCCCATCTCCTAGATAGACGTGTGTGTCAGATGGGATTATTTATGTCCTACAAGGCTCCATCTCCTCTTGGCTTCTGTCTCGAGTTCTCTCATGACCCCTTCCCACTGTGTCCCTTTTGCATGCTTTGCTACCTAATATTGTGTGTGTGTGTGTGTGTGTGTGTGTGTGTGTGTGTGTGTGTAGTACCTCACATCTTCTCGATAGACCTGTCTGTTTTTTTACCCCTTCTCACTGTGTCTCTTTTGCATGCTTTTGCCCTATCACTCTGTGTGTGTGTGTGTGTAAGTGCGTGTGTGTGCAGTACCTCACATGTTCTCGATAGACCTGTCTGTCTTAGGTTCTGTCTTGAGTGTTTTTTTAAACCCATCTCATCGTGTACCTTTTGCATGCTTTGCACTCGGTCATTAACGCTGAGCTAGCAGCTAGCGCTCCCTCACACACTCTCTTCAAGGAGAACATGCTAATGAAGGCTAACTCTCAAACATCTCCCCGGCCTTGCAGCAATTTACACACAAAATCTTGTTAGCTTAGCAAATTCACTTAAGCTAGCGCCTTGCTTGATATGTTGGAGAAAGTGTAAAGTACAAAGTTGTAAATGACAAATGAATTTCCTCATTTGATAGAATGATTAAGATTTTCTTTAAGCAAAAACACTGATGGTTATACTAATCGACCAGAACATTTTCCAGTTGTCCTAATTGCCTGTAGAGAAGTGAAAAGTGACTTATTTTTTGTGGAGGTGGAAATTATGCCCAGAGCTTCTTCTGAAATTTGTTGTTTATTGTTCGATGGTATGTTTAGTCAGGTTTGTCAATGATCCCTCTAACACACAGTGGGTTTGTGATGGCACCAAATAAGGGCAACTTGGAGAAAAATCTTTGTTAAGGTTTTCTGAGGAACTTTTGCTTTCATTTTAACACGACAACAAAGAGTGACAGTAATAATAAATGATAAATATATAAATGCATAAAAGAGAGAGAGAGATTGCGCTGGGTCGGGAAATTACTTTGGGTTGGACTCGGGTCTCTGGGTTTATTAGGCCTTAACCCACTGAGCCATGGCGCCCCCCAGTGGAAGTACTTGTGAACGATAGATCACAGGTCAGTCACAGTAGGACCTCGTGAGGTTGGGTAAAACAATATCAGGATCTGCTCACAGTAATGGGAAAATCTGATTACAGAGGACATAGGAGGATTGCATGACTGTGATGAGCATTATGGCCCAGACTCTTCTGTCATACAAACGTCAGCAATTCTGTTAGGTGTGCGTGTGTGTGTGTGTGTGTGTGTGTGTGTGAAACAGCGGCACAGAAGTCATGTTACGACTGCAGTTCTGCCAAGAAAATAATGGATTAATGGTGGAAGAGAGAGAGCGAGAGACTTCTCTGCCTTTCTGAGAATTTCTGATTGACCTCCAAGAGAACGGTTCTAACGGGGCTCTAACAGTCTAGGAATCTTTCCGCTCAAGCCAGAACTGTGTCTGTGTGTGTGCCAGACAGGTCTGTAGTGAGTCTGTGTGTGTGTGTGTGTGTGTGTGTGTGTGTGTGTGTGTGAGAGATAGAGAGAGGGAGAGACTTCTCTGACTTTCTTAGAATTTCTGAGTGACCTCTAAGACAACGGTTCTAACAGGCCTCTAACGGTTCGATCGGTGATCTCAAGTCACGACAGTCTAGAAATCCTTCTGCTCAGGCCGGAAGTGTGTGTGTGTGTGTGTGTGTGTGAGAGAGAGAGAGAGAGAGAGAGAGAGAGAGAGAGAGAGAGAGAGAGAGAAAGAGAGTGTCATTGTGTATCTATCTCTCTTTTCTTCTTTCTGTGTGTAAGACAGAAATGTATCACACAAGTCATATGTTTAAATTGCAGGATTGCCAAAAAGTTAAAGGATTAACAGAACAGAGCTGTGTGTGTGTGGGTGTGCATGTGTGGGAGATGGAGGGATGGAGCAGGAGAGAGAGAGAGAGAGAGAGAGAGAGGGAGTAAGATTTGAGAAGTAAAATCCCTTGTCAAATATTGTCATATATGTTGTCTCAGGCATATTTGTTTTCTGACAGCAAAAGATATTTGTGCAATTTGGACAAATGTTTATCTCACCCTGTGGATTACAATAATGAGCATTTTTGCTCCGTTGTGAGTGTGTGTGTGCGTTCACTGTTCTGGTGGTTTGTCTGTTGGTGCTTGGCTCTATGCTAGGCAACTGCAAACCTAATTTTCTTCGGTTCGTGTTTAAGTGTGTGTGTGTGTGTGTGTCTGTCTGTCTGTTTGCAGGCATGTGATATCAAAGTAGAAAGCCCACTCCTACACAAATACAGACACAAACATACACACACACTATCAGTTTGCCCTTAGCCTTATATATATGTGTGTGTGTGTGTGTGCATTTTTGTGAGCGTGTTTGTGTGTCTCTGTGGGTATGTGTGGGTTTTTTGTGTGTATCTGTGTGTGTATTTGTGAGCATGTGTGTGTGTGTAAGTGTATTCGTGTGTATGTGTGTACCTCCCTTTGTGCGTGTGTGTGTGTGTGTGTGTGGTTATGTCACAGTAACCTCCGTCTCCCTGTACTCTGAGCTGTGTTGGCACTGATGGTGCTGAGAGCGGTCCAGGTCCAATTGATGGTTCTGTTCATTCAGACGGGTCTCCAGGCCCACTTGATGGTTCTGTTCATTCAGACGGTTCTTGCTGGCCTGTGGGCATGGACACAGAATAAGCAGCCAGGATTCTCTCCTGGCACTGCCATCCATACTGTAAGAGGAAGGAATGAGAGAATGAAAGAGAGAAAAAAGAAAAAGGAATGAAATGATGAGCATAAAGGAGGAAGAGAAGGTTTAGCAATAAAGGGCGTTAGATTTTGTCTATTAGTCTTAAGGGCCAATCACTGACACCAGCTATGACACAGTCTCTCTCTGCTACATCTCAGTCTAGTGATGGTTCTGATTCTGTAATAGAGACCCTCCTGTGACCAGTGTGATCTGTA
Source organism: Limnothrissa miodon (assembly GCA_017657215.1). Taxonomy (NCBI): domain Eukaryota; kingdom Metazoa; phylum Chordata; class Actinopteri; order Clupeiformes; family Clupeidae; genus Limnothrissa; species Limnothrissa miodon. The sequence continues at coordinate 10,512 of JAGFZM010002295.1, forward strand.
AAATCCAAAATCAGAGTTAACAGTGTTGTGTCATGCCCTAAAGGTCTCCTTAACTGTAGTAAAATCCTCAAACATTGATTATTTTCATAGTGATTATTTTAATTTGTTTACTACTTAGATATTGATTACTTTCAATCTTTATAAAATGACTGTCTAAAGTATACATTTCCTCTAGTTGGATAGTTCCTAAGTAACACACAACCACAGCTATGTAGAACTTTAGAAGAGTGGTTCTAAAATAGAGTGCCCTAGAGTTCTAAGTTCTGAGTGAAAGTCCTGTGGCGCTGGTTTGTTCTGTCCAGCTGTTTGCTTGTGCAGCTGAATGCAGTGAGCTCCACTCACCTGTTGTTTGTGTGGCCTGGGGAAAGAAAGGCTCCTCTCTGTGAGAGAGGGTCTGGATGGCCAATCCAGATGGCCACTGACTGTGAAGCTCACGAGAGGTGGGCTCCCTGCTGCTCTCACTGCAGTCTGGGTCAGTAGGAAAGTCAGTCAGGGCAGCCGGCCATCCTATGGTCAAATGGCTGTGTTTCTCTCTAAATGCTGATCAAAAGCTTTTTCTGATAGGTGACAGCACCCTTAATTTCTCTCTCTGACTTTCCCTCTCTCTCTCGCTCTCTCCCTCTCTCTCTCTCATCATTGGTTTGACATGACTGACAGCCCGTCTCTGCTCTGATTGGATAGATTTCCAAGGGGCTACAAATAGTATGTTTGTTTGTATGTGTTTCTTTGTCAGTCACTGGTCCCTCAGCTGTTTCCTGTTCAAGTTTTCAGACCATTTCCCCCAAAACACTGTTAGAGACTTTAAACGTGTGATCTGTACCATTTATGTAATGGACTTATTTAGAAGGTACATGGATGATCAGCGGCAGAGAACACACACACTCTGTACATATACTTATGTATGTATGTGCAAGGATCTGTCTTTACTGGGAACCTCTGTCCAATAACTCTGGGATGTCCAGAATGAAAGAGATTTCTTTTTAGTTTAGTTTCTTTTTAGTTTGTTCTACCCGTTTGTGAGGAAACATTTTTTCTCCTGATCTGGGGTGCATGTGTATTTTTCTTGATATCCATGTGAGTAAATTATGAAAGATGAAAATAGGGTGTATGAAATCACAGTCTTGTTTATTCTGTATTCTTCACTGGGCTCATAACCCCTGAGTTGTTTTCATTGTCAAATATAACCCACTACGATGCTTGCTATAAATACAGTGTACTCAATAGGCTGTGCATGTGCTTGTGTGAAGAGAAACCTTTTGTGACGTGAGGTGAGAGAGAAAGACGGAGAGGTGGGGATTACAGGGAACGAGAGAGAAAGGGAGATTAGAGAGAGAAAGAGAGATGGAGAGAAAGAGCAAGAAAGCAGTCGGTGGTTGGCCCTGACTGGCGTGTATAATTTAATGCCCACAGACAACCGTGACGCTGTGAGTTAAAGTTGGTGTTCCTAAACTGGGCATGGCCTGACATAGCCAAGATGTGTGTGTGTGTGTGTGTGTGTGTGTGTTTGTGTCTGTATGTGTATGTGTGTGTGTGTGTATGCAGCGTATGCTTCCCATGACTCCTTGGTGGCGGTGGCATCTCTGTGGTTTCCGTCCAGAGTGCTGCGTCTCCCATATGGGTTTCACCGTGGCCTTTATTTACACTGCAGCGTGCTGTACAGAGGGGCAGCCATTTTTAAAGGGGCTAAGGATGTGTTTATGCTGTGATGATGAACCATAAACATGCAGTTTATGGGACACATATCTGGCCGTCATGAGCCCTGGCAATATTCCACAGAGGTGATATGACCTGGGTTTGACCTGGGTTTGAGCATGGATCATACGCCATCTAGGATCTAAATGAGATTTTACTGTATGTTGATTGTAATTACTCAAATCAAATGACTCCTTGAGTTATTTTATGTTGCTAATATATATTAGACATAAAATACTATTTGCCTGTAACGTTAGTTCTGGAGGGGGCGTGTAGACATCACGCAGGTCAGTTGTATATAAAACCTGGTGGGTTTATTGAAATACTTCTCAAACATACAAATGCTCATGCTCTCGCTCACCAAAAAGCCCAACGTGCACGCCACTCTCCCTCTTGCTGAACTTCACCTCTCCCTCTTCCTACTCTGCCCTCTTTCAAAATACTTCCCAATTTCCGATTTCCCAGGTCTCACTGTCCAGAGTCCCACTACTCCAGTTTCACCACCCAAGTACGACTTGCCAGATCCAACATCCCAGTTTCCCACCGCCCTAAGATCCACTGCCCAAAGTTCCACCTCCCAATTCCCACTTTCCAGAGTCCCACTGCCCAGTTCCCAGATGTCTTTCAACAATCTCTTTTTCCTCAGTAGCAACCACAGTAGCATTTAGCAATGAATGGGAATTAGCCACACACCATAGACTACTGCCACTCACAGCGAGCTTTGCCATATGAGCTCTCCTGCTGTGGTTTGGTGGTAGTTTATAGTAGGGCTGGGCAATTAATCGAATAGTAATAGTAATCGACATTCAAAACCTATAATTAATCTAATTATTTTAATTAATTTTCCTTTAAAAACACTACTGCATGTGGAGTCATGTGATCCCGCTCTGTTACCTTATTCCACCGACATGTTGAGCATGGCAACTTAAAAACTGAGACAATTGAGATCTCCCACTTGTAATTTGTGAGCATATTTACTGTACAAAACTTGTCAGTGAACTATGAGGGCAAAATAATAAAATAAATAAAATAATCATTCATTAATCGTAATCGAGTTAAAATATTCAATTAATCGAGATTTAGATTTTAGGCCAAATCACCCACCCCTAGCTTATAGTATCTTAATTTAGCAGTATCTTAGCTTAGCACTAGTTTAGCTTAGCACTAGTTTAGCTTAGCGATAGCTTAGCTAAGAGTAGCTTAACTTAGTTTAGCTGGCCAGCATGCTATTAGCCTACAATTGGCTTTTCCTGGGGGAGACTGACAATGAATGACATGACAATTAAGTCAAGTCAAGTCAAGTGAGAAAACGTTCCACCATGGATCCAAGTGGTGCTACATTAAGATAACAATAAATAAGACATTGGAACACGCAAGTAACAAACTTTAGATGAACACGTCTGCTACATGCACAAATGTAAATGTAGTTTGGCTCTCTAAGTGGTTGAGAGGTGGTGTGAGTGTTGCTATACTGGCCACCCAGGAGCTGGTCTGTAAATAGCTTTGGACATAAATATTTCTCCATCAACGCAAATCCATTAGCGGGAGAGTGGAGCTGTCGCATTAGAAAAATACACACAGGGGTTGGATTTACATGACTGCATGTAAGAGTAAGAGTGTGTTTGTGTGTCTGTGTCTGTGTGGATGTGTTTGTGTAAGTGTATGTGTGTGTGTGTGTGTATACACTCTGTACACTCTGTACTGAGTAGCTGAGTAGTCCTGGTTACTCAAATGGCTTTGATGAAGGACTGTTCCGTGCATGTGCTATTGTGGGGTAGGCCTTGGTCATGGTAACTTTCAATGTAAGTGTGTGTTAGGTGTGTGTTTGTGTGTTGTGACTAAGAACTGTTTGTGTGTACCCCTCCTGAGAGGAGTACAAGCGTGTGTGTGTGTGTGTGTGAGAGAGAGAGAGAGAGAGAGAGAGAGTGTGTGTGTGTGTGTGTGTGTGTGTGTGCTCCTTCTGGAGGAGAGTATTTTTAACCAGGGCCTCTTGACTGGCAGCCATACTGTCTCAGTCGAGTCCATGGAGCCACTGGTAACAGAACTCCCTGTTCTAGAGGAGAGGGAAACAATGCAGAGCCTTAAAAGTGTGTGTGTGTGTTTGTGTGTGCGTGTGTGCGTGTGCCAGCCAGGGCTGTAGTTTAGTGTGTGTGTCAGTGTGTGTGCCAGGGCTGTAGTTTAGTGCTGTGCCCTTGTGAAACTGCTCACTTTTACTCTTAAAATGCATTTCAAACTTTTAAAGTTCCAGGAATGTGAAGGCTAATTTTTGAACAGACTTTGGTCTACCGCTTACTTAGCCTAGCATGCAAGTTAGCAAACAAACCCAACAACATGACAATTGAGATAGATAGATAAATAGTTAGATAGACAGTAATTCTGGATTTTCAGATGCAGATATCTCACTGAGCCTTCTTTTCTTCATTCATGAAATTTGGCCATATGACAATGACAGTGCAGGGGCCGGGGGATCTCTCTTCTCTCCACTTCTCCTCTTTTCTTTTCTCTTTTCTTCTCTTCTCTTCTTCGTCAATGCTTCTTGGGGTAGGACATGACTCATTGGCAGAGAGCTCCTGGAAAAGGATACACAAAAAAAAAAACATAACATTTTAATTTCTTTGCTGTGCGGTTTTCATGTGCCTGACTCATCTAATATCACAATCAAGTCTCAGTCACTCACTCAGAAGACTTTTTGAGTATTTACACGAAATGACCTGACACCAGTTGTATCTAATAAGCTAGTCAGCTACAGTACTATAGGGGTAAATATTTAAAATAGTTGGAAATAACAATGGGGACAGATGGCAGAATTAACCTCATTAGACATTAGTGCTGAAACTAAAACGTAGCCTTTGCCTACATAATATTAAATGGTAAATGGTTCTGCTTAACATTGTCAGAAAGGCTGACAATCCTATAACATTCTGTAGAAATACGTTAGCATGGGCTACTGAAAGTGGATGTGGAAAACTTTGTTCGTGTTTATATAAAACTTAATACGTTTTCTCAGAGAAAATGAGGAGAGACGGACCAAACGTGCCAAGCGGTAGGCTACCAAATAATGTTGGCCTCTCGCAGACAAAAGAGGAGGATGCGGGTCGCAACAAATATGCTGAAAAAAATGGTTGCTGGCTAGGCTAATTTTTTTTAGCCTACTTATTATTACGTTTGATTCCATTCCCACTCCCGTTCAAAGTCCTTGGTCTGGCCTCGGTTCGGCCCTGCCCAACTCCGGGGCCGGCCTGAGGCCGTTTGAGACCCGGTCCTGGGCCAGCCCCGATGATGGAAAGACGTCAAGCCCGGGACTTTACCCCAGACACCAGTGTTTTACACCGTAGTGGAAATGCGCCATTACAGTTGGTAGGCTGAACAGTTGCAACTGCATCTCAACAGTTGCAAGTGCAGATTGTGAGTTCTGTGACTGATCTCCAAATGTGTGCCAAGAAAGCCATTACATTCAAAAACAGTTTCCTAGCCTGCTGCCAATGCACTGGAATGGGTGGGTACTTCCCAGGTACTAATTGCTGCCAGCTGTAGGGTCTGATCGCTCAGTGTTCAGTGGTTGCCATGGCAACAAACTAATAGTATTCTCTTCCAAAGGTCTTGTTTGCCAGAGCCTCATGGTTTCTAAGATCCAAATCACTGATTGAAGGAGGGTTAGATTCAACTTTTTTTTCCATAACTGATAAGTTTACACAGACACTTCATTTTATGTTTGTCTACCACAATTGAACTGATTCAAGAGACGGCGTTCTAAAAGATCTTTGCTCCTACTTTTTACTGTAGTAGTCTAGTACCCCAAAGAAGACCGTTCCCCAAAAACAGTTTTTGCCTTACACAGTTTTAAAAACGCTTATCAATCAATGTGACGTCTCATTATTATATCTAAAATCTATGCCACTGAGTAATAATAAAAATAAATCTTCAAGAAAGAGAAGTAAACACAAAAGCTACTGAATAATGTCAGTGTAGTGTTTAAGGAAACAGTCCAGCATTCCTGCTGTTAGATTAGATTGTACCTATTTGAGACTTGGCCGCTGCTGTTGCTCCCCTGAGCAAAGCACTTAGCTTTGGTCTGCAAGACTTCTGAAGGGTAGTCATTTTTCATCTCAACCAGTAAAATTGACTGTTATTTACTTGACGTCTTTATCTGAAGCGGCAAGAAACTTGCATTTTGGCTGAGTAATCAAACTCAGGTCAACTGGTTGTTGGTCTGGTACACCGCTCCACCACATACACAGTCTCATCTCAACCCAAGATTGTTAATCTAGGGCAGGGGTCAGCAAATAAGTTTGGACGCAGGCCAATTTGACAATTCGATCACGGGCCATCATCATCAGGCAAACCAAGCTTTCCTACTGAAAAAAATACTTTATTAGCCTATATCATAGGCCTATATGCTACTCTATTTATAGGCCTATCATTAGCTATAGGCAACAAAATTTAAAAAATAATTTACATTAATTTAAAATGATTGCTGCAGCTCCTGTCATCCGTCATTCAACAGATAGGCCTAGCAACCTGAATAGCTAATGATTTGGCTATGCATTAGTAAGTTGCTAAATTTCGCATTACATCCTCATGTTGTTTCTGTTTGGGATGTGTGAAACACTCAAGATTCTTAGCTAGCAAGGCAAAATATCACCGTCCAAAGCAACGAAAAGAAAAGTTGTTAGCGAATGTAGGACGTACAAAGAAGAGTGGAAGGAAAGGTCTACCCTCAGCCTACCTGAATTTATGAATATCCAACATCTCATCCTGCAAGGAGGTGCAGGCAGCACGCGATGACGCATTGCCAAAAAACATATCCACCTGCTAATTGGTGCTCTTTGTTAAGCGCTACAAGACCTGTCTTTTGTAAAATGCGCTTTACAAATAAAATTTAATTTAGTTTAATTTAATTGAATTGCTGACAGAGCTGCAAGATCCTGGTTCGGGCATTTACAGCGCAGCAAAAAGTAAATGCGTCCCTCAACGCAGCATGGATTCTCACAACAACAGGCTGACGCAGAGGTTATTAAGGAAGTGGTAGTGATAGTGTAATGTCTGTTGAATTGTAGTTTTTGACAGTTAATATTATAGGTTTTTATTTTAATCAACATCATGTGGCGGGTCAGATTTTATTGACGGCGGGCCAATATTATTTGCCGACCACTGATCTAGGGTATTATTAATCTGGTATTATTAATCTAGGGTATTAATCTAGAGTATTAACACTTCCCTCCATCACAGATATTTTGGATGCAAATAAAGGATGTTTTTGGCTGTAAACATATGTTACATACTGTTACATATGTTGTCATTTGATTGTGCATTAGAAAATGGGAGCGGGCTGTAGAAAAGGCCAAATAAAGTGTGTGTGTGTATGTGTGTGTGTGTGGTGGAGGGCTAAGGGCTGCACAGAGATGAAGGTCATGGATGGTTTGAACAAGGGTGAAAGCTATGAGGGGGGTCAATTAACACACTCCTCCCACACATTAACAAGGAGCACCCAAGAGCAACAAGGGCAAGGAAACACTCCCTAAAAAGGAAGAAACCTTGGGCAGGACCCCCGACTCGAGAAAAAGATGTGCGTGTTTGTCTTATGTGATTGATGGCGCACAGAGATATGAGCTTGTAAAATGCCAGGACGGTTGAATGGAGGCACCGCAAGATAGTCAAAGGTTAGATCCAGGCGGAAACTTTCCGGCTTCCCAAACTTTATCTAGAAATGATCTCAACATCTAAAAAAATGTTCAGTGTTATTTTTAGGAGAGGCAACCACTGGCATTCAATTTAGAAAATATTGAGGGTTTGTTTCACCACCCGCATGAATGTACAGAGAAACTACAACTTTGAACATGAAGTGTGAGGTGACAAAATAAGGTGAAAAAGGGAGAGATGGTGTTGGGGGTGTAGGAGATGCCAAAGGAAAGTAAAGACTGAAGAGGGGGAGCTACAGAGAGTCGGAAGGGACAAAAAGAGGAGAAGGCGTGTGGTGTGGGTGCCAACTTTTGGAGCAGTAACCAGGCAGAGACAAACAAGCACTTTAGCACAGTTAAGCTGAATACTAACGAAATCACTCTCTACTCTTTCACGCACATACACACACATACACACACACATACACAAACACACACACACAGTCTGGTTAAATACCAACAAAACCATCAGCCAGCCTACATTCTCTTTCACACATTCACACATTTATTTTCCCTTTAATGAAAGACTGTTTTGTCCCTCACACACACACACTCTCTGCCAAGCATTCTGCTTCTCTTGTGGAGTGTAACTACCACAATTCAGTCCCACAGAATTCCACTCGGGCTTCCCACTCTGCCTTCCCAGCTCACGGAATGGAATATAATGCATCGGAATGGAATGGGGCCAAAAAGAATGGAATGGACCTGAATGCTAAACCACCTGTTTCATCTGTGTGTAGAGTAGCGTTCCTTCCTTTCACACCTCTGGTTGGATATTAGTTTGATTGGCATAATTCTGACAGGTTTCCCCAGCTGGTTTGAGAATTTGTGGACAAAATTATTTATAGTATTTTTTTATTTAATTTTTTTTCCCAAAAAAGACTACGCTGTGTGTGTGGGATGTGTATTTGTGTGTGTGTGTGTGTGTGGCCATGGTCTGTAGGCCGAGCAGCAGTCTATAGTAGAGTGAACAGAGAGAGCTGAGAATAAGTAACGGAGTGTGCTAAAAGAGCCAGCACTCAGCCCTTGAGAGGCTCCAGAGACTCTCTGCTTATCACACAGACTAGACCAGGGACCAGGGACCTCACTTTCATCCTCTATGAATGCGTAAACACTTCCAACCCTGCCCTGTTTCAGTGCCTTTCTCAGACACACACACACACACACACACACACACAAATTACTCTCTCTCGCTCTCTCCTTCTTTCTCTCTCTCTCGCACACAAACACACACACAAAAATGTACTTTCTTTCCCACATACATACACACACAAATGTCCTTCCTCTCTCTCTCTTAGTTAAATTCAAGTCAACTCAATAGAAATTTGTTGGCATCACAAGGATGCAGATTGTGTTTTCAGAGCATTTCTAGGTGTACCCAAGTTGTGTAATCAACAACAGAGCACAAATAATCTCTTTCTGTCTTCTCTCTCTCTCTCTCTCTCTCTCTCTCTCTCTCTCTCTGTAAGAGTAGTCTCTCTCTCAGGTATTCACTAGTGACAGGACCCAGACGCTGTCTTAGCTGAAGGGTCCAACTGCTATGGAACGCAGAGCACAGAGACCCACCCCCACTGCACATCACATTCCAATAGGGTTCCACTGGAGGAACTCTCACACACACACACACGTTCACATACATCCACACACACATACATACACACACACACATGCACACATATACATACGTGCAAACACATGCACACACATATACGCATGCACACATATACACAAACATGCACACACACCACTGAAGGTCAAAAGTCAGACACTGGGAGATTGGGAGGTCAGACCTCACATTTACCTAAAAGTACATAAATAAACATACATAAAACACAGTTGAAGTTTACACACACAAAACCAAAACCACACACACAAAGTGACACACACACACACAAAGTGACACACACAAAACCAAAACCCCAAAGGTCAGATAAAACTGCTCCGACACCTCTTGTGTTAGCTCTCATGATAAAACACACACAAAATGCACACACACGCACACACATACTTAAACAGCGTGCAGACACACACACACACACACAAACCCTGACTAATGCAGTGGGCTCGGGGCCTTGGCAATGCCAGGCTACTGTGTGACAGCCAAGGCTGTTGTTTAGCCAGTCTGTGTGTGTGTGTTTGTTCTGTGTGTGTGTGTGTTTATGTGTGTGTCTGTGTTTATGTGTGTGTGTGTGTGTTAGGATGTATAAAAGTATGTGTGTGTTTGTGTTTATGTGAGCATGTGTGTGTGTTTGCAGGTGTGTCCGTGTGTTTATGTGTTTGCATGCGTGTGTGTTTGTGTATGTGTTTGCATGTGTGTGCACGTCTGTGTGTGTGTGTGTGTGTGTATGTGTGAATTCAATTCAATTCAATTTTATTTATATAGCGCATTTTTACAAAAGGCATGTCACAAAGCGCTTTACACTAGAGGCCCAATGAGCAACAGGGGCAAGGAAAAACTCCCTATCAGCGTTTTTTTATTTTTACTTGTTATGGTAAAGGAAGAAACCTTGGGCAGTTC
>JAGFZM010002296.1:0-10657 GCA_017657215.1 Limnothrissa miodon
TGTGTGTGTGTGTGTGTCTGTGTGTGTGTGTGTGTGTACACAGAGGAGTACACCTTTTAGTGCAGTGTGTGTACTGTATGTGTGTGTGTGTGCATGTGTGTGTGTGTGTGTGTGTGTGTCTGTGTACACAGAGGAGTACACCTTTTACAGAAGTATGTGTACTGTGTGAGTGTGTGTGTATATGAAATACTAAAACTACCATCTACTTCTGGCCCGTGGGACCTAAGATGTCAAAAAATATGAATGATGGTCAGGATGGACGGGATGCAGAGACAAAAGCTCGATTACGTTTGAAAAGTGCTATGGATTTCCCATATGAATTCTGTAAATTTTAAAGATACATCTTGACGTCGAGACAGCACTAACTTTCGAACGGCAGCAAAAGTTACCGTAGGTTTTGTGTCAGATCAGGTAGCGGACTATAATGATCGTCTCCCAACATTTGCATCACCATCAAACAGTACAAGGTCTCGGTGGCCTGGTTAGCCTGTTTACCAATGTCAGATAATGTTAGCCAACGTTTACCTTGGCCGCTTCTGCCTTAAGTTTTATCCACTTTCTCCTCGTTTTCTCGTCAAACGGGAAATGGTGGTGAAACTCTACAGCTACGCAGCACACTGACATTTTGAACGAAAAAGGAAAGGCGTGATGAAGCTTGCGTGATGTCAGATATGCGACTGATGACTTTACCGGTTACCGGTATGTATTTTTACAAGCAAATCATTCACAAATTATATAACATAGTCGAAACTCATAGAATCCCTCTGATGGGATAGAATCACTCTAAAAGAATCCCTCTGATGGGATAGAATCACTCTAAAACAATCCCTCTGATGGGATAGAATCACTCTAAAAGAATCCCTCTGATAGAATCCCTTTAATAGAATGGGCACCCTTGCATAGGATGGGCTCCCTCTGATAGGTTAACCCTGATAACTTGGCTTCCCCCCAATTGGCTCACACTGATAGGATAGGCTTCCTCTGATTGGCTAACCCTGATAACATGGCTTCCTTCTGATTGGATGGCTTCCATCTCACTGGCTCCCATTTCTAGGGTATGCTCCCTGTGATTGGTTCCTTCTGATGAGATGGCCTCCCTCTGATACAGTTAAGCCTGCAGTGGAAGCGGATGAAACACAGACAGACAATACACGGACTGCACTTCTCTTCTGGGAACAGCTGGGACACTTCTCTTATTCTCTCTCTATCTCCCTCCATCCCTCTCTTTGCCTCCCTCCCTCTCCCTCTCTCTTACACCTTCTGTCTTTCTCCCTGGGGGTTCAGGTGTATTTCCTAAAGTGGGGGTGAGGAAGGGGGGTATGTGTGTGTGTGTGTGTGTGTGTGTGTGTGTTGGTGCTGTCAGTGTGTCTTGCTGGTGTTTCATGTCTGCCTAATTGGCTGACAATAACAGTTTTTGTTTTTCTAGGCAGCTGGGTGTGGTTAGATTGTAGAATGGCCCAATTTCACAAGTGTGTGTGTGTGTGTGTGTGTGTGTGTGTGTGTGTGTGTACGTGTGAATTATATTAAAAATGCACCCACCCCCCCCCCTCTCTCGTCATCCCCCAGTCCCTGTACAATAAATGTATGTCCAATTACAGTTATAACCGAAGACTTTGTTGTTCTCTGACATTAATGACGGTGTAATTGGCTTGTAATAACACAGCTGTTGTTTTTGCTTTCCGCTTTATGGGGGCTGGCAGGTATGGGATGTGCTACAGAGAGAGAGAGTGAGAGAGAGAGAGAGAGAGAGAGAGAGAGAGAGAAAAGAAAGTGAGAGAGAAAGAGACAGAGAGAGAGGGGGTGGAAGTGAGAGGGAGAGAGACTGAGTTTTGGAATGAGAGGAGGGTGGAGGTGTGTATTAAGAGGGAGAGAGATAAAGAAAGGGATGAAAGAGAGAGAGAGAGAGAGAAAGAAAGAGAGAGGGAGAAGCTGAGTTAAAAAGACAGGAGTGTGGAAGTGTGTATTCAGAAAGAGAGAGGGAGAGAGTGTCTTTTTGGAATGAGATGAGGGTGGAAGTGTGTACTTACAGGGAGAGAGATAGTGAGGAATAAAAGAGAGAGAGAAGAAAAGAGAAAGGATAAAAGAGAGACATGTGTGTACAGGGGGGAGAGAGTAAGTGAGGAAGAGAGAGAGAAGAAAAGAGAAAGAAAGAGTGTGTGTGTGTAGTAGTGTGGCATGGATTGAAGAAAGAGTGTGTGTGTAAGTGTGTGTGTGTTTGTGGTGTGAGTGTGCGTGTGTGTGTGTGTAGTGGCGTGGATTGATGTTGGGCAGGGTGGGAGGCCCATAGGGAGAGGCGAAGGTAATTGAAAGTGTCCTGGGTTTCGCAGAGCTCCAGCGGGACGCATCTGTCATTGCCGTGAGCCTTGTGAAAAATGCCTGTGCCGTCACGCCATGATGGATGCCCCGGCACCCGCAACCGTGCCCGCGCATGGAGCCCTGCAGCTGCTGCTGCTCCCGTCTATTTTTGGGAGCTCAATAATAAAAATGAGAGAGACGTCCAGGAGAACAGGAAGTGTCATGTGATCACGTTTGTGACGTTCGTTGTGTCACGTGATCACGTCCGTCGCGCTCGTTGTGTCACGTGATCAGAAGTCAGTTCAATTGACTCTTAACGGTGACACCCGATCCTGATCGTTTCTATTCATTGTCAATGCCAATACTACCGGGTGGGGGCGGAGGGGGGGGGGGGGTAACTTTTTGTATAATCACTCTGCTAGTTATTGGTTTCACCTATAGGTGGTCTGTGTGCGCACTGATATTCTGAGTTGCATTAAATTAAATAAAAGTCAGGATTCACAAAATAACCTACCTCCGGTGTTTGCATCATTATTTATTACTACTGTATGTTGTAGTAAAGACACAGTAAATACACAACATCTTCAGGCTCAAACTAGAGGTCCAGTTGCCTGTAACTAAGCACTATGACTACCATGATCTGGATGAACGAGAATCATCACAGACATATTTGCCATTTATTGTCTATTTGTCAATCTGCAATCCACCACCACCTAGCTGTGTTCAGCACGCACTAGTCTTGAACAGGAGCTCTTCATCACATCCAATAGGGATCTTATGCTGCTACACCCAATCAGCATCTTATTCGTTGTCATTAAAAACACCTGGGCAGGAACACCTGGGCAAGAACAAGAACACCTGACCAAGAACACCTGGGCATACCCTACCCTGCAACTTATAGAAAAATGGCTGCTGTGAAATTGGGCATACCCTGAAACTTTATGGAAAAATGGCTGCTGTGAAATTGGGCATACCCTGAAACTTTGTAGAAAAATGGTTGTTGTGAAATCGGGCCCATGAGCCCACATTCCTGTGTTCTTTTTTTTTTTTTAAATAACAGAGAACAACAACATTTGGACAGCATTTGTGAAGTGCCAGCCAACGCTTTGCCACCTCTGTGTAAGGGATGCGCTATATAAATAAACTATCCCTGCCTTGCTAACTGATGACAGCACACAGCAAAGATAGATATATATATATATATAGATAGATACTTTATTGATCCCCAAGGGGAAATTCAAGGTCCCAGCAGCTTAAGAAAATCACACACAACATATACTACAGCGTACACAGGATGATAAGAAGCAGATCAACAAAACATGACTAGATCAACATTACTAAAAATAACAATAGAATGCAAATACTATGGGTAGAGGTGCGCATGAATGTACTGTGGTACAGTATGGGGTGTGTGTCAAGGTAGTAGTGCAAATGAGTCCAGTAGAAGACAAAACAAATATTGCCCTCATTAGTTTGACGTTCTCATCCCTACTGTACTGACAGCACCTGCCAACATAAAACAGCAGCAAGGCCATGGGTTGAATCAGTCTGGATAATTCCTTTAGGTTGCTGTGTCTAGGTGATCTATCTAATGATTTAACCTGTAAAATACAACATCTAGGGTTAGTGCCCTGGAGGAAACAGCTGCATCATGAGAGATACATCTTTATTCAGGTGTGATGATTCAGATTTCAGAGCAAATGCTTCCTCAGTTTCACAGATATCAGAAAAAAGAGAGAGGCACACACACTCAGAGTGAGAGAGAGAGAGAGAGAGAGAGGGGGGGGGGGGGGGGAAAGAAGAAGAAGAAGAAAACAACATCATCCACACGACTGAAAATGGCAAAACTTCATTTCTTTTAAAGTGTATCCAATCACCATCTGAAATGCTCAGAAGGTTCTTTCACATAGGTAGCTTGTTGACTGTTATCTTTAATCTGGTTATCTCTCGACTGCAGCTTGTTTCATGCAAATCATCTGGCAGGATCCGTCACCGTGGCACCCAGGCTCTGTGGCGCTATAAACCTGGGGATGCGGCTCGGATGTATTTTTAATGATGTAGAGAGATCGGGCTGAGGAGAGGAGAGTTGTACTCACCAAGCAGGGCTACAGCTATAAAAAAACGTCTGTAAAAGTGGAGAAGGTGTGTGTGCGTGTGCATGTGTGCGTGTGTGTGTGTGTGCATGTGTGTGTGTGTGTGTGTGTGTGTGCGCACTGGGAAAAGGGGGGATGCAAGTGATTTGCTGGTTGCAGACGCAAAATGGATTCCACTTGATAGCCCATAGGCATTTATATGAAAGTTGGTGCAGCCAACCTCGGCATACGCTCGCTACCGCAGTGAGCAAATAAATAAATAAGAAAATAAATAAATAAATGGGGCTTTATTGATTCCGTGGCGATGGCTGGATGGAAAGCGGAGCATAACCCGAATTAATTCAGTTTTGAGTGTCGCCCAGCAGTATAGCTGTCAGATAGCTTACTTGTTAAAGAGTCAAATCCCCAGCATCACCTCATATTTAGAGGAAACTGCTCAGAGGTCTTAGTGGACATTTGTGGCATATAAGCCTACAAGTGTACATAGTATGGTGAAGATTTATTTTTTTGTGTGTGTGAGCAATTTGTTCACATTCACTAATTATTTCCATAAAATAAGGAGTCTGCAAATGGCGTTCAGCAGGGAATGGGAAACAAAGATGCAGATGAAAAAAAAAAACGTATTTCTCCTTTATTCAATTCTGTCTTCTTTGTAACATCTACTCTTTTTGCGCCGAGGGCTCATTAGGCTGCTCCAATGAAGTTCTGTGAATAGTCTTTTGCAACAATGAATCTGGAGAGGATGAAAGCCAGTCTCCATGGTAACCGGTCTAGCAGCTACTCAGCGAAAACATCTTCCGCCATTTATGTTTAACCTGCGATTTCCTGAGCTGTTAGCGGTGAAAGAACAGCCGTGACAGTCACCTGGGCCAGACTTCTACTTTAAACTCTGTTTTTGGACCACCTTCCCTCGTCACACACCAGAATTACCAAACAGCAATTTGTATCATCACCCCGCCCGTTCGGCTTAAATTTCCCACGCCTGCCCATGTCATATCCGGTTTCAGCACTACGGACAGCGCTAGGGTTTCTCAAATTTCCCTCTCTCCGCCGCGGTGCTCTTATTTAGCGGCCAACTTTTGACAGCGGGGACCGTGAAAGGTGTTCATGACATCTCCTTTCAAGGGTTTGGCGGCCGACGTCTACATCCCGGAAAAGTGAACGAAAGACAACAGCCTCTGGCAGACCCGAAGAACTGAGATGCGATAAATATGCAAAGTGACGCCTCTGCAAACAAGATTCTCTTGCCGGTATTTCAGTGGTAAAGGCTGCAAAGCGGATTGCACCTGACTTTAATCGCGAGCCGAGGCTGGGAGAAGAAACCCAACTGTATGTGAGAGCTCTGGACCTGGGGCTACCCGAGGCACACGATGCAGGCTGCAGGCAGGCTTTTGAGTCTCACCCTGCTCGTCTTGATGGGCTCCGAACTCACCCAAGTAGGTTCATAAACGCCATTTTCCCTCCTTATCTGAGTACATCATGATAATGAGATCAAACAAAGGGTTTTTGTAGGCTTATGCAGGTCCGTATATACTTGGCTAGAATGTATCAAAAAATCGTTATCGAGCAGTTGATAAGATCTGCAAGGCGCGGAGATAACCAGCCAAACTGCACGCCTGTGTGTTTCCAGACGTCAGGTGTACGTTTCAGTGTGTGTTATGGGTTGTGTCGAACACCCTCGTTTTTACATTGTACTGTATAGATTAAAAGCCTATAAAGAGAACCGAACAATTTTGAATTGGTAGCGTAATTGTACACGTGAGCCATTCACATTTGGGATGCAACATGTTTTATGGCAGACACAAATAAGACTACTATGTTTTTGACAGCCTCACTCTGACAGCATGTTACCAGCTCATTGACAACTTTGAAAGTTGACAAACTTTAGTAGAATGCATTCATCTCTCACTTCTGAGCGTTAGAGAATCCCGGGGCTACCAGATCTTAATAGTCCCTTAATGTGAAAAGCGCGCAGTGAAGGAAAGGGAGTAATCAAAACTAGATTTAATGAAAGTTGTACACGACAGTTCCATTCTTATTATCTGTTGCTGAAACAAGATCCTATTCTTTCATCATCGCTGTTGTTTTATTGTTGTTTTCGTAACATAAAGCTAGTTTCGATGAAGTTTCATGTGAGTGTGAAGATATAATATGGAGCTATCCAAACCAGTACACATTTAGGATTTAGGCTGGCAGAAGTCAATTCGTTTATTTGCCTGATGGCGGGCGAGTCAGTCTGAAGAGAGCCTGATTAGAGCGAATATGTGGAGATGGCTGACCTCCGTCTTCCATCTCCAGTCGTTCCATCGAGGCGCGAGATCCGCAACGGAACGCATTCATTAAAACGAGAGATGGCCATTTGGAACAGCTGGTTTCACAACGTGCGTCACAGCAGATTTATGTAGCAGGTTGTCACCACACACAAACTGTTGTGTTCTTGGAACTCGTGCCCCTCTCCTCCTCTTCCACACACACACACTGACGATAAAATCTAGAGCCTTTTTTTTTAAATGCAGTTGTATCCATTATCTTTTTGTTAATAAATATACTCATAGAGCTGTATTTGTGTTGTGTTAATTTTGTTCATTAGTAGGTTATTAATTATCATATTATAAATGATATGTTAAACGGAATATGATTTATTTAAGAGGTATGATTACTTACTAAATTGTGTTATTTTTGGCTTTATTTATTTTGGTCTTTAATTATTAAGAGATTCCTGTCACTCCACGTTTTCTTTGAAAATAGCCTAAGGCCAATAGTCAATTATAGGCTAAAAAAATATATGGTATGTTTTCTCACAATACCTTTGAGTGGGAATGTATTTCACATTACAATAAGCACCTGAAAAGCCGAGGATCCAGGAACAAAGGATTTTTATTGACATAAAACGGCTCCCCAGTGGTCTGTGATTAAAAAATACTCCCCTTGTCGTTTGTGTCATAGGCTGGACGCAGACACACATTAGTCCTGCTTCTTCAGAGGCTTATAATACACCCCACAGCGCCACCTGTCGGTCGACATCCGAGCAATACAGAATTGATCCACCGTGGATCTGCATTTTGCCTTAACCCCCCTCCCAAAAAACATCCTCCATTTAAAATTATTTATTTAAGCAAAAATACGAGTTTATTCCACTGCTGACAGAAATTAATCAGCAGTGGAATATCAGAGTTGTCAGCTGTTCTTCAAAGGTATAACCTCTGCCCAAATGAACATTTTGTCATTTGAGCTCTATGAGCGGTACCAGCTATGGCCACAAGATGTCATCGGTAGGCCTAAGTAGGACTCTTTTTGGCTGCATAACTAGCCTACTGTTATGGACAACATAAAACTAAAATTATAAAGGTGTTAATACATAACGTACTTTGCAATTTTATTAACTTAAGCTGTGCACCACCGAGAGAATAGTGGTTCATGATCTATCTTTTTGTCGTATCAGGCCTACATTAATTACGAATGCAGGAAGACAAATCGGGTTTGTCTATTCTAATCAGATTTAGCAATCTGAAAACGAACTCAGCAATTGTGGCTATTTGTCCCGGACTTTATTCATTTTATTTCTCGCGTAACATTAGGTTTGAGTCACATATATTCACGTCACCGCTATGGGCTCAACCCCAATGGTTGCCTTCATCTTCAATAATCTTCCGGGATTTGGCCTTACCTGAACACGACTCGGACCCCCAGTGTCCCACGGCGATGGCTTTCTGATTGCAGGAGCGTGTGGAGCGAGTGCACCGGGGGATGTGATGATGGGGAGGGTGCTGAGACGCGCTGTTGAGACTTGCCGGAATAGGTTGGTGGGCGGGGGCAGAGCGCGTGAGAGCGTTGCGTCTCCCGTAGCCAACTCATTTCTACACTCGAGTGCTGCGACGCGACGGGCAGAGGTAGAGCGTCACTACTTCCAGTGTCCGCGACGATCCAGCACTTTATCCTCCGGGACAGGGACCGTGTTTCGGAGATGCTCAAGGTGTTGTTGTGTGGCTGGGGCCCGCAGATGTTGCTCCAAACTTTTACTGGCAACATCGGTTGCCCCGTTATTTTTCTATCGCGATGGGACAAATGAAGGTGTCTGAAGCGGGAAACTAAGAGAATATAAACCATGTCGGTGCCGCTGCTAAAGATTGGGGTTGTGTTGAGCACCATGGCAATGATCACAAACTGGATGTCACAAACGTTGCCGTCCATCGTAGGACTCAACGCCACAGCACTGAACGTTGCGCCCCCGGGGATTCCAGACCGGAGTACCGGAGTGAGTTCATATTCATGACACGTTGTATTTTACCCTTAGGTTAGCCTACCTATGTAGACCACTGATCGTTTTAAAACGCTAGTCTGATCTATAAAAAATGTATCTTCTCTATTTAATTAGTATTTACTGATTAACGTAAAACATGACGGCGATACTTCTCATTATGATTTATTGCAGGTTTTTTTTTTTCATTTAACAGATTAAAAACTACAAAAACGGTCAGATTTGTGACTATCGCCAGTGTAATGGAACAGGACGGTACATGATTAAAGTATTTTTTAAAAAGTATTTTGTTTTTAAATAGTTACTCGTACTTAAAAGTAAATCTATACATGTATTTCCCTTGTTGTAAGTGAGCCTCTGAGCGTTCATTAGTTTTGTCAGTCAACCTCCTGATGATGGAGTGGCTACCTCATTTGTCAATGAACCGCTCATTAACACTTAATGAAGATATTGATTAAGCTGTACAGGTGCACTATCGCCTGTGCGTAATTACATTAATCCGTGCGCAGGTCTGCTGGTGCCCGCTGGTGAACATCTCATAATTCAGCATCATGGATCGTCCATCAAACAGATTAAAATAACATGTATGCCTGTCCGAGGCAGAGATTGTCAATGTCAGTGTTTTTATCACTAGCTGAATTAGTGGAAAGCTCGGACAAGTAGCCTGCGTTAAAAAGCTGACGTAAATGAGGTAGGTGAAGGTGTTTGTCTTTCAGACCTTCATGGACAGATCCGTTTTGTATCATTTGACAACTTAGCCTCGTGTTTCACTGAGTACAACCTGAATAAACGGAATCAGATCCCTCAAATAACGGTTGTATGCTAAGCCCGGGAAATTACACGCTTGTGTCCTTCAAAGCATGGTGGATGCATGTCTGCCGCGCGAGGGTAAAGCTGTTCACTGCGACGCCGGTTTGTAATCTGCGCTCAAAATCCAGTGTTTTCCATGTTACTGAAAAGCATGTATACGCATCTTATTCTGTGCGGTGTGCCCGAGGTGTGGTGTGGTGTGGTGTGGTGTCCCGTCAGAGAGAAACAACAGTAAGTCATTTTTCATGTGCTCCATGCCCTGCTATCAAACCATGTGATTACACACATATCATTGACTTACTGTTCTCTCCCTACACTCTGCCATGTCTGGAGGTGTTTAGTGGAGGTGGAGGGAATGTGGTGTGTGTGGGGTGGGGTGGGGTGTAGTTGGCAGTGCTACAGTCTAGGCTGGACTGTGGGACTGTGCCTTTATATCTCTCTCCAGCAGCGCTTTCCTCCTGTCTAACTCACAACACAAGTACAGACAGGTTCTACTCTCTGGCAGTGCCTGCCAGTATCATCCGTTTGTGTCCGCTTTGTTGTTTAGTGTTTAGCTCAGGCAGTGTGGCCACTGAATCACTAGAGAGTGGAGACATCTCGCTGTCTCAGAGCACCCAGCCAGACAGGCAGAGCCAGAGCTGGTGCTGACCCAGTAAATGCTACTGGAGTAGGTATAGAGTTTAGGAGCAGAATATACAGTTTATATAGGAGTTTTGCTTAACATGAGTCTTTTGTAGTGTCTGGTGTGTGTATGAATGTTTTGCGTGTGTGTGTGATGTCACGAATATACAGTTTATATATAGTTTCGTTTATTATGAGTCTTGGGCAGTGTCTGGTGTGTGTGTGTGCGTGATGTCGCGAAAATACAGTTTATATAGCTTTGCTTGTTATGAGTCTTGTGTAGTGTCTGTTGTGTGTGTGTGTGTGTGTGTGTGATGTCGCAAATATATAGTTTTTATATAGTGTTTCACTTCACTTGAGTCTTGTGTAGTTTCTGGTGTGTGTGTGTGTGTGTGATGTGTAATAACAGTTTATATAGAGTCTCACTTTAATATGTGTTGTGTAGCGTCTGGGGTGTGTGTGTGTGTGTGTGTGTGTGTTTTGTGTATGTGTGTTTACATGTATGGGTATGTTTAGCCTGTAGTATTGCGATATTAAGCACTTTGACGAGCATACGGAAAGGTCTCGTATCCAGATGGCA
>JAGFZM010002297.1:0-36768 GCA_017657215.1 Limnothrissa miodon
AGATGAAACAGATGGCATGGCGGTCGGAGATCGCCATTGCGCGGTCGGAATCGGTGCATCGGCGAGTAGCCATCTTGCGTCTCGTGGTACCAGAAGTCAGGGACCGGCGTGAGCACTTTGAGCAAGACGGGAAATACCTCGAAGAGCTTTGAAAAAGCTGTTTTGGTGGGCTTTGACAAAAGCCGTCGGTTTAGAATATTTGCAAAGGCAAACGGAGACAATCAGAAATACACACGCAGTAGCGAGGTGAAAATGGCAAAGAGGACCTGAAGCGTAAGCGCAGTCAATATATAGACTTTCTGACGTCACGCAGGGCTGTCTAAGTAGTTGCCTGCGCGCGTCAGTGCGCTTACTGCCCTTTTTTCAAAGGGTTGGTTTAAAATGACTTCAGAAAAGCAGGAGATGATAGGCATCATCCACTCGTACGTTTCGGCTTCGAAACGAAAGAGAAATACAGTTTTCACAAACTGTAAAAACTGGGTGCCATGAGTGTTTACAGTCGATTAGCTTACTAGCTAGCTCATCTAAACAAATTCCTTAAGTTTGAGGAGATATTTATCTTAAATCCAAAATTAGATCCAAAAACAAATCTAAAATGTAGACACAAGTTCATATGAGCAGCCATTCTATTTCAGGCCTGGGTGTTTCTTCAGGCAGAGGGCATGTGAATGTACTGGAAAGAGTGAGAGTTTGCAGAGGAGGTGATGTCAATAGATTATAATAATGAGGTTTTCAATTGAAATGTTTCAGCTAAACATATGTCACAAACACACACACACACACACACACACACACACACACGCACGCACGCACGCACACACAAACTATTTATTTCTCCGCGGGAAAAAAATTAATATTCTGTTCATTAAATGATTAATACCATGCACATTAACCCTTTAATGTCCAAGCTAAAACATGCTCACTTCTAACATGCAACTTTGGTAAAAATGACGTGTATTTCCTATAGGAACTGATGCATCACTGAGTTCCTTTGCAATGTTATACACATTTTTTGTACCGCTAAGATAAATTCTTGGACAAATAAGTTATTTGAAATGACAAAGATTAATTGACAACGACAACATGGGTTCGGATTACTTCTCATCCAATACAGTAGGACTTTGTACATAAGAAATAAACATGTATCAACATGTTGTTTTTAATAATGTGGGCCAATGGAAGCCCCAAAATATGGATTAGGCTTACTTCTTTTCTTTTTTTTTTTCTTGCATCATATTTTTGTTTGTTTATTTGACCATGTTCAGCATTATCCACATGAGAGTAAAAATGACTGTCGTTAAGTTTACAATTAGAAAAGTACATTATATATTATAGTATCATAATACAGTGATGATGTCAGTATATTGAGACAATGAAAGGCATTTGCAGATAAAAGGAGCCTAATTTCTACCCCAGTTCTACTTGTACATTCCCCACAGATGGGTGACTGGGAGCATTACCTATGGGTCTCAGGTGCCACCAATAACCTGGACAGAGGATTGGCCGGGAAAATTTAAGCACCCGGAAGTCTAGTCGCCCCCTGGTGGCCGGCTGCAGTACAAGTTATAACCCCGCTCATTCCCATGTTTCTCTATAGCCAAGTAGCCAATTGTCTGTGTTACTTTTCACCTTTAAAATGATCATGAACCGATGAATATTTTATTTGAAAAAATACTTTTCCTAGTCCTTTAAACTGAAACAGGCTTCTTTCAGTCGATAAATTATTTTATAGAATGTTATTATAAATGTTATTATAAATAAAAATGAGTCATTGACTTTGATTGAGAGCTGTCGCAGCAAATCACCGTGTTCCCTGTCTGTGATGACGTTCGGGCGTAAGTGCTGAGCTGCATCGGGGTTAGTTTTTATTGGTTCTTCGTCATATACAGTTCTCTTACGTTTCTTTTCGTATATTCTTTCAATACAACGGCTTTTTTGAAAGCCAACCCAAACAGCTTTTTTCAAAGCTTAGGAATCCATCCTGCCCCAAGAACTCACGTCGGTCCCTACCTGGTACCAAGAGTCATAGGATGGCAACTCGTTGTTGCCCGGACTGTGATCGTCTAATGGCGGCTGCCGACCGCCATGCGCTAGAGCTGCGTCCACTAGGTTGTTGTATACACTTAAGTGCCGTGCCTTCAGCACTTGGTGCGTAGATAGAGGCTGTGATCCTCTAGTCTGCCCTATTGGCGAGGTGCTTGCTTTTCTGCAACACCTGTTTGATCAGGGACGTACACCTTCCAACTTGAAGGTGTACCTCGCAGCCATTTCAGCGTGCCATCTTGGCTACGCTGGTGTTTCCCCAGGTGCGCATCCCCTAGCGTCGCGCTTTATGAGGGGCGTCAGGCGGCTTCGCCCCTCCTCTACACGTTCGGCCCCTACTTGGGACCTAGTCACTGTCCTACGCGGACTGGCACGAACGCCCTTTGACCCCCTGTCGAGTGCCAGTCTGAAAATGCTTTCCTTTAAGACTGCGCTTTTACTCGCTTTGGTCTCGGTTAAGCACGTTAGTGACCTGACTGCCTTGTCAGTCAGTCCTGACTGTCTTGAGTTCACGCAGGGGGGCGCGTGAGTTATGCTGCGACCAAATCCCTTTTCTTGTCCTAAAGTGCTGTCTACTGACCCTCGTTCGAGGGTCATCGAGCTCTCAGCTCTGTCTGAGACGGGAGGTTCTGTGCCCGTCACTCTGTGTCCGGTCAGAGCGCTGCGTGCTTATCTGACACGTACGCATAGCATCAGGAAAACAAACCAGCTGTTCGTCTGCCATGGTGAGCGTGCCAAGGGTCAGGCCTTGTCTACCCAACGTATGTCTCATTGGCTTACAGAGGGCATAGGGCTGGCGTATGAGGCGGCAGGTGTTCCTCCGCCCGCGCATGTTAGAGCCCACTCCACCCGTGGGGTGGCGGCCTCCTGGGCCTTCTGGAAAGGCGTCCCTATGCAGAATATCTGCCTGAGCGCTTCTTGGGCCTCAGGCAAAACATATGGTAATTTGGACGGCAGTAGTATCACTCTCAAGACAATTAATCTTTGTCATTTCAAATAACTTATTTGTAAACACACATGTAGGTAAAGACTATGAATGATAATTTGAGTGTTTTTATCCCCAACTGCACAATATTGTCATATGATGGTATGTCATTCTTTTACCAATTACCAGTATTTTAAGATATACATGCAGCAGTTACATCAGCAACACTTGACCTGTAACTTCTGAGTTCCTGGACCTACTTCTATATTTAACAACACTGCAATCTTTACAAAATGGACATGAGAGGACATTGGTAATCAAGCTCCTTTGAACCACTGCAGGTGTTAGTAATTTCCTCGTAGATTCAGGTGAGATCTGTGAAAAACGTTTCACCCAGGATGTTAATAGTTGACTTGTAACTACACTTTATGAACGTATTTTGAACACCACCACCAAAAGTGTTGTAAATGATCCTTGGTAACTGTATAACCTAGGAATGCTATTAGCGAGACCAGCTAGGACAACTTCATTAGGCTATGTTAGGCTAATGTTTTGTTACATTTGTTGTCCAGGATATACTAACATAAAGGCACCTACAATTGTTGATCTAATGTTATGTAAAAAGTAGGCAGCCTTGATAAAGGGACATGGATTTTCACATGTTTCACAGAAATGATTCAAAGACGGTTTTATGCAGCCACTACTACTTTTCAAACCAATTCGAAACAACGCCTGCTGCCGACTCGAAGTGGGCGGGTTTACACGTTGAGTGGACCTCACTGTGCATGTTCAAAAGTTCTTCCGGTTGCAAAAAGACAGTTGAAAAGGCTTCAATTCTGTAGAATGGAGGTCAATGGGGATGCTCTGTCAAGGTTATTATACAGTCTATGGTTCCACCCCAATCGGGCGTTAGAACGCTGCAGACTGCAGGTTCCATTATGATGTAATATTAAATCACAGTGACCATTCTGAATCACAGTTCATGCTGATTCTACATCTGTAAAGTATTTTTCTACAAAGATGAAACTGCCCAAAACTAGTCTCTATCCTTGCTCTTTGGGAAAATTAGGCCAATTTGGGCAGTTCCATCTTTTCCCAGACTTTTAGGTGAAGGTTTAGGGGGGGGGGGGGGGGCCTGGGGGAACCCAGCGTTACACAGTGGCCGTTGATGGCCACATAGGCCTGTAGTGAGATGTCCATAATGGGCTTAGGGGGTAATGGGTTTCTGATGATGATGGAAAATGGCTTGCTAAAGCACCTCAACTTGCTCATCAAAATGGCAGAGTGGCAATTTTCACTTCTGTGCATATTTCAACATTCTATAAAACCTTTTAGCATTTATTCCTCTATGTGTTTGTGTGAGAAAGGTAGCGAAAGTGTGTGTGTGTGTGTGTGTGTGTGTGTGTACGAGAGAGAGAGAAACAGAGAGAGAAAATGTTTGTGTGTGTGTGTGTATTATATGTATGTGTGTCTGTCTCATACACATTAGTATGCTCAATGCATTTTACCCAACTGTTAATATGAAATTATCGACTTAGAAATGAACGTTTGTCAGGCAAAAATAATTCCCCTCTTGCTAAACACGAGCTTGTTTTCTCTTTGTGTCGTGTGTGTCTGAGACTGTTATTAACTTTCTAAAATATAGATTCAATCATTTGCTCTGCTGACTGTGAATCACATGGTTCGACTCACCCGCGTATATGTGTGTGTGCGTGTGTGTGTGTGTCTGTGGTAATTACTCAGAGGAAGCTAGGACTAAGGCAGTCTGTGAGGTTACAGAGACTTGGAGGCCTGAAGAGACTTGTTAGACAAGTCCAGCTAATTAACCAGCCAAGCACAATACATTTGTTAATTAATTAAGGAAGCCCTGCATAATACCATGCATGCTGAGGGTGGATAACCTACCCACAGTTCAATGGTCTGCAAGTCTTTTGACTAGAACTGGAAGTCTGATGGTATGTATGTACAGTATAATTTATAATCAAATGTACCTAATTAATACAAGTAAAAGGATTCAAGAAAGTTTTTTTTTTTTTTGTCACATAAATACATTTACGAGTGTTAAAAAATGCAGTGAAGTTATGTATGTTGTCAGAAAGTGCATGTGTGTGTGGGTGGTGGGGGATGTGGGGGGTTGACTAAGGGCTCCATAGAGAGAGAGAAGGAGAGGTAGAAAGATGGGAGAATGGGAGAGAGATGTAGAGACAGAGAGATGGGAGAGAGGGAAAGATAGTGGATAGGGGTGGTGTACAGTATAAGGACATTTTGTCTGGAGGCAGGAAGATAAATGTTTGATTAATCCAAGTATATAGGATGTGTGTATGTGAGTGTGTAAGACAGGGGTGTGTGAGAGTGTATGTGTGTGTGTGGGGGGGTGGTAGTGTGTGGGATGGAGGGCTGTGTGTGTGAGTGTGTGAGAGGGAGGGGTGTGTATCGGTGTGGAGAAGAAGCAGGCAAGGAGGGAGCAGTGTGTGGGAGTGTGTAAGAGCGGGGTGTGTGTGGGAGTGTGTGGGGAGGTAGGAGTGTGTGGGTGTGTGTGAGTGTGTGTGGGGAGGGAGGCGTGTGGGGGAGTGTGTGAAGGAGGAAGGGGTGTGTGGGACTGTGTGAGGGATGGAGGGTGTGTGGGTGTGTGTGAGAGGGAGGGAGGGATGTGTGGGAGTGTGTGTGGGAATGTGAGAGGGAGTGGTACGTGCAAACATGAAGAAGATGGCATGGAGGGGAGAAGCGTGTTAATCCCAAACCACCGCAGGCATATTTGTTCCATCAAATCAGTGCGAATGCTGGAGGCACTACACACATGCACGCACACACACACACATTACAAGACTGGATGGAGCCTACTGTTGGTCTTATCCGTGGTGCAGCCTCACCAATCACTTCCTAAGTCTCACTCTGTTGAAGCTGTACACACACACACATACACACACACGCACGCACACACACACACACACACACACACACACATAATGTATAAGATGTTTCTGAGTGGACCGTGCATCACACGATATAATAGAAAACATTTGAAAGTTCACAGCGACTAAAGGCTAACTTCCATTGCAATTAGAGCTATATAAAACCAAAAAAATATGATAAAATGGCTGTTTGATGCCGACCATTTCTGCATGGCACAAAGGTCCGGCTCTTTGGCTAGTTGTTATGTGATGGATAATGGCCTTCGAGGGGCCCAGATATAGAGGCAAAGAATTCCTCAATGCTTTTAGTGGAGCAGGTCTTTATCTATTTATCCATCAATTAATTTCTTCCGGGTTATAAACACCACTGAATGCTTGTGTCAGCCCTCCCAACGGGGCAAAGAGCTCCTTGATGCTTTTAGTGGAAAAAAACAGCATTTTTATTGTCTGTGTGTGTGTATGTTAGAAACGTCACTTAATACTCCTGTGCCAGCGCCCAGTGGAGGTACACTACTGTCTAGCACTAAAGCGTTTGGGTCTCTGTAATGATTTTCAAATGAATATGTTTTATTTCATAACAAATAAATAATGGTGCCATCTGGCTACATAATCATATGATATTTATTTGAAAACAGTTTTTGTTACCATTGAGGGAATTAATGTTAACCCGATTGAAATATCAAAATACACTCCTGTTGAAATGTCTGTCTGTGTGTGTGTGTGTGTGTGTGTTGTTTCTCCTGATTTTAACCTTAATTAAGACAGTGCACCAAGCTTTCCACCAAATGGCTGCGCCTTGAATTTTGAGCAAGAGCAGACGCCACAACATATTTGAAAATAATTATAATAAATAATATTTTTCCCGAGCTATCATAACAAACATTATGGCTTCCACTACCACTTCTCAATCTACACATGCTGAACATTGGCTTATTTGGTGCATATTATTTCAGTGCCCTCAACTGTACTTATTGTGTGTGTGTGTGTGTGTGTTTGTGTAAACGTATGTACAGTATGTGTGTGTTTGAGTGCATGTCAGTGTGTGTTTCAGCAGGAATAGGGGTATATAACACAATTCAAAATACAGGGAGCAGTAACTGTAATGTGTGTTTGTGTGTTGGGGAGAGGGGGGGGGGGGGGGGGGGTTAAAAACAAGACTGGCAGAAGATTATTTCTTCTGTTTTTTCTCTTCCTAAGTAGAGTACAACAGTGTCATACATGCGTAATACATGGTCATAGTGTTGTTTGAAAACAACAGCGTCTATGGTCATTAAAGCAACACTACATTAGTTTTGTCTATGGTAGTTTTACTCTATCCTTTTTCATTTATAATTAATGAATTGACCTATTTTTTTTTTGTTTCCAACATAAACTATGTATTCAGTAAAGAAAAGATAACTAATACATAGACACGTGTAAATGAGAGCCTAAGTTAGTAGCTGTATTGGTTGCCGTTTCCCTTTTCTGAAGTAAACACTATAACTGACTTTTTTTTTGTGGTCTGAGTTTCCCATATGAATTAATAAAATGTTCAAACTTCATGGGTCAACTCTTCGGGAAAATTTGAGATCTGTCATGGACTGACTAGAGGTCAAGAAAATACAGGTTTTAAGCGGACTCCAAAAACATGACAGCCTTTTTTATTTATGATTTATTTATTTATTTATTTATTGTATTTATTTTACTACAGCATAGGCAGATTGCAGTATCCTTAAACTGATGGGCTGGCTATGACCTTGAAAACACAAATTGAATATCGGCAGAATCTTCCCTCACTCTTGTCTGAGCAACCCAACACACACACACACACACACACACACACACACACACACACACACGCGCATGGGCACACACACACACACACACACACACACATAAACAAACACACATGGCTCAAAGTGCATATTCACAAGCATTATCAAACTGTGATGTGAGGATTTTCAGCCAAGATTGCCATTTTTCTTTCTCTCTCCAAAGTGTGCAGATTGCAGAAATTGCTATGATTTAGTCTCAGTATATGCTCCACCAGCTACGAAAGAAATTACATAGTTATCTTTAAACAGCTTTAACTTCAATTGTAGGAATGCAGTGTGTGTGTGTGTGTGTGTTTGTGTGTGTGTGTGTGTGTGTTTCTGTGGGTGGGGTAGTCAGTAATGTTCTTTGGTAAAAGAGGCCTTTTTTAAGCTCGTGGCTCCTCTACACTGCTCATACCAGATAAGACAGATTGGAATTGTATACATTCCAAAGTAAATGTAAATGATTGATAGATTTGTGCTAATTGCAAGTGTGTTTAAATGATTGATGAATGCTAACTGCCAAATTGCTTCCCTGCCTGACAAAATAGAGGGGTTAATGCTGCCAAAATGCGATTGCTGATGCTGACACTGTGCCACGTATGCTCAAGATGCTGAAGTGAAGACATTATAAGACATAGAAGACATTATAAATGAATAGAGCAAGTTCCCTTCACTGTGTATTTTCTCTCTACCAAGTGGTGATGAATCTGTTAGCTCTAGCACTGTATAGTGTTTCCACACACACATACACAAACACACACACACACTGATCTTATGAAATACTACAATCAAAGACTAGCCTCATTCCCCGGCAAAGTGGAATCCTAGCGGGCCTAGTCGTGGCTGTTAGCTCCCTTTGTTTTAAATGGAATAAATATTTAATGACATCATCGTGTCTTTGTCTGTGTCTGGCCATAAATAATGCACACGGGAAGTTATGCTCGTTCAGATGATGGAGTCATTTAAAAACGCTGTCCAATTTGGAGCTACAGCCATAGCAGCCCTGGAGTACAGTACATGAAAAATATTAGCTTAGATACTTAACTGCTCAGATTGTGTGTGTTTGAAATATCAGCTTAGATAGTACAGTACTGACTGTGTGTTTTTAAAAGTTTTAGCTTAGATTGCATAGTAATAAGTGTGTGTGTGTTTTAAATATTAGCTTAGATAGTACATTGCTGAGTGTGTGTTTAAAATATTAGCTTAGATAGCAAAGTGCTCAGTGTGTATATGTTTATAGCACACAACAGAAATATTAGTATATTGTGTTTGAAATATTAGTTCATAGTGCATGCTAATGGTGTGTGCATGAACTGGGGTTTCTGCAATAGGTTAGCCTGAGTAAAAACGCATCATTAAATGTTTTGTATTGTAAAATTGATTTGCATTGTAATTCACTCTGGATAAAAGTGTTCAAAGATTAGGGTTGGGTACCGAAACGCGGTACCAAAAGGGAACCGGGTCCGACGTAAACGGTAGTAACCAGACCGAATAAGAACAAACATTTCGGTGCCTCATTTCGGTGCCTGACTTTTTTTTACCGCCACCTGGTGTTCCGGTGTCAATTTGCATGACAGTGCCGCTACTCACACTTGTTGATCAGAACTGATAAGTGAGAGGGTCAGTAAAGATGCTCCAAGGTTCAAAAGGTTTGGCTGCATTTCACGTCTAAGGATGCAGACTCTGCGACATGCATCAGATGCCATAAAACATGTACATGCAAGGGAGGTAACACGTCGAATTTGATGAAACATCTGGCGACTCATGGAGTTTATTTAAAAGCCGAACAATGCACCGTGTTTGATAACCTACGTGACGCAAGGCCATGCACTTCAGTGTCGGCCACGCCGGACAAATTGAAGAGAGTCCCAGACCTGTCGGTGTGGTGGTGGACATCACCGATGATGATGATGACAGCAGCCTTTCCTCTTCAGGTAACGTTAAGTCTAGTAATTTAATCCAACCGCAAATCATGCATGTCAAGTAGGCTAGAAAACACCGTTGCCATTCAACAGCGCGAGTGACAACGTTTGCTTTGTCCATTCAGTGTCCGCGGACTTTATGCTTAATATGAAACTCATAACAACTTGTGTATGTATGCAGAATCTTTTTAAATAAGTTTCAACGCCAGATTTAGCAGGCGCAATTTGCAACTACACTGGGACTAAACAGATAGGTTAACGTTAGCTAAAGATTGTAGGCCAACTGTTAACGTTACATTAACGTTAATTGTGTTCGAGGTTACACCTACACTTGAGATACAAGGCTATAGCCTACCGTGTATTAAATATTTCTGCTACTGATTAGTGTCAGATATTTCCCTGCTTAAAGTAAAAGTCATAATATGTGAAGACAAAATGTTGAATTTATAATCAGAAACGTATGGGTAGGTTGGTAAGGTATAGGCTACCTGTGTTTGAGGCTATATGGAGAGGGGGAGGGGGACAATTGTTTGAGAGGGCTGATGTAAAGTGTCCTCATCAGTCAGAAAAGCCTCTTTGAATGTGCAATACTGTTGTGCAATATCTTGTTCAATATTTGTGTTTTATATTTGTATCTATTTTAAAAGTATTAATGTCCAGTATAATACAATCTTGATACAATATTGTTTTATTTGTATACAGCATAATTTTATTTTAATTTTATATATTGGTTTATTTATTATTACTACTACCATGTGGTACTTGTATTTATTTTGTTTAAAGATTTAAGTTAATATTGTGTTAAATGGAAATAAAAGGGAATTGTTTTTTGACAAAGTGTGTTTTTTTTTTTTTTTTTTAAGTACCGGTTTGAGAACCGTTTAAGCACCGGAACCGTTTAAACAATACCGAGAAGGCACCGGTATCGGATAAAACCCAACCGATACCCAACCCTATCAAAGATGCATACACATAAACAAGCTGTGCATATCTGTCAGGCTATGCAGAAACTGCAGGTTATTTCTGATTCCCAAAACAATCCCACATGAAACAGTCACAACCAACTGAAACAATGAACTGTGAATTACTTTGACACAACTTGAGGTAAAGCATTTAACACTTTAATATGCAGCCATTAAATATTCACTATAGTTCGATATTTACCACTTTGAGAGCCTTTTCTGCGATGTCTAAGAGTCAATAGATTTCTTTACACTGACATTTGATGGTCCATGGTCCAGCACCAAGCACCAGGACAACTCTATACTGACCAGTGACGTGTAGTCAGGGGAGGCAGGTGAGGTTTTGATTGATTTATTCAGAGATTTAGAGCCTAATTTTAAGGTATAGTTCGTTTTTTTAACACTTTGAGCCCTTTCCACGTCTAAAATGCAATAAATTAGTTGACACTGAAATTTTGTTGATTGCTCCTGTCTCAGCTATTTGGGAAATGTAGAATAGCCTCCACCTGCTTCAAAATGGCTGGTGTTAGGCAATTTCTACAGTATCTTAAAAACCACATTTTATCTTAAACATTTGTTTTAAAATATAAGCAACTCACCAAGTGGTTATTGGTGTTCATGAATGTTCCAACCCAAGTATCGTAGCGAAACAGTTTGTCACGTTTTATTTGCCATTTTTGTAAGTCACATAAGTTTCTATTAGAAGATGCTTTGCTCCTTGATATCATGCGCCAGCGAAAAGGGAAAGGGGAGGTGTTTACATTGGATTGTAGTCTTTTTGTTTGGCACAGCAGTAGTCCTACTACCAGATGTGCTCTCTAACTCCTGAATATTCATCGTTGTTTTGCATTTTGTAAAGGAATACAATGGCAGCTCCTTTTGGAAAGGATTTTACCACAGTTTGTGACTGCACAAATTCTTCCCATATTTGCAGTAACACTGCTTCAAATTTCTCTTCTTCTTCTTCTCAACCTTTTCTGCTAACACCATGAATTTGAACTCAACAATAACTGTCTTCTTTGGTTTGTTTACTATGTCAAACGCATGGGGGGGGGGGGGGGGTGTGCGTAATGGAGGCTTGGAGAGGCTAAGCCTCCTCAAAATTAATGCTGGGAAATCGTGATAATAACATACATGAAGTGTGAATATTTTTATAGATGATTTCAGAATGAAAGCAGCAGTCGCTGCATTAGAAGCTGCGTCCAGTGATGGTAAAATGAAGGATCTTTGCTATGACAAGTTGGGAGTGAGTATGCGTTACCATGGTGATAGACAGAGTCAGATCACGGTAGATCTAGGCCACAACAAAAATAGCCAATCAGCCGCTGGTAGCCGCTCTAGCGCGGGATTTTTTAAATGTAGCTAGTCTCATATCGATATACAGTCGTTTTTCCAAAAGAAAGAAAAAGAAAAACATCAGATTTCTGCAGCCAGCAGCACCTGCGACCAAAATCCTAAAGTTGCTGAGAGTGCTGGGCTTGGGCGTGGATATGGTAATGCTGCAAACACATGCCCAGCTGTGGAGAGGGGGGAGCCGGGGGAGGGATGCAGCCGGGCTAGCCAGGGCTCTGAAGGAGTCAACACCGCTGGTATGACCGACCTGGCAGAGAAAGACAGTGCTCCTTCTCAGCCAATCCTGCCAGAGTATCCGAAAAGAATTTACATACATTTCCCCAATAACCGAGACAGGACCAGTCATCAAAATTTCAGTGTCAACCACTTTATTGCATTGTAGACAAAGTGTGAAAGGGGTGTTAAAAACTGAATTATACCTTTATAGTTCTTTTCCATTTAACCTTAACGTCCAATATGTAAGACATTCGCAAATCCTGCACCACACAGTTCAAAGTATGTATTACAGCTACGGTAGCCTTCGCTATTCAAAACGCCAATATGTCAAACGTCAAACGAGAAATTAAATAATTATTTTTCTTTGAATGAGATGAGTGAGATGTGGTAATATTGACATTGTAGGTCTGTATCTCACGATTCGACTGAAAGCGAACAAAAGACACAGTTCAATAAGAAAGAACAGCTGCTTTTGTATCAGACAAACATGCCCTCTACCCCTCTCTTACTCTATAACGTTATACCGTTACAACTATTACAACTAGCTCACAGCTTACTCACATTCAAGTGCAGAGTGGAATATAATAGCATGTCATTTAGATAAAATTATAACACTAAGCTTGCCACTTCGTGAAAAAAACAAGGGTTAGCCTAACAAACAGAGGGGACTATGAAATTAGGCTATGTAAAATAGCTTAGACAAAGCTAAATTAATAAATAAAATAAATAGCACTTCTAGTACTGTTATTCATTGCCAACATCAACATTATTACATCCCAAACATTGGGAAGCCTCATTGAACAAATGTTAGCTTCAGCCTGATAGCCTAGTCACAGGCAAAGAGCAAATTGTTTCAATTAACGTTACATGACGGAAAGCATATGACTAATAGACAATCGTGCAATGAATTGAATTCAGACATAATGTACCTGTAAGCAAGCAAACTCAGAGTCTCTTTCAATCTTGTTTCTTCCTAATATAGGCTATGCATTCATAATTCATGTCATTCACATCATCTAACGTTTGGGAGAATTAGCAGCTTCGATGTTCTCTTTTTTTACGATGTCACTGGTCTTGCTCTTTTCAGTATCCTTTTTCTTTTTTGCGAGAAGAAGACGCCTTTTCCTGAAATTCGGATTTTAAGTATGTGTGATCTGCCTTGTTTTCTTTTTCAAAACTTGCCAGGCGACTGGCGCATAGCATTACCTGAGTTTCACGTGACAGCGAAAAACGCGATTGGTGAAGCATCCGTGTAGCCTATTATGTCCTTTACAGGCTAATGTATTTCAACATGGCGACTGACTATGGAGCGAGGTCACCCATTCATGCCTATGTAAATCGACCATTTAGAATACTTGAAATTGATGGTGGTTGTAAATATTCATGAAAAAGCACATATTTGTGAGGGGGTAAGATTATGATTAGATTACGAACAGTTAAAAATGCTGCACATTTTTTTTTATTGTTTGATTAAACCTAATGTTACAGTACATTGAAGATCAGTTCCTTGCAATAATGTGATGCATTTGATGCGTCAGTGGTGCCATAATTAAAAAAAAAATGTCCACAATGTATGGACACATCAGAGTAAACCGTCAGACGGTATATCAGTAGGCTAAAAGTTACTATTGTATAGCTATTTAGACAGCTGTTAGTTTAATCAATAATAGAATCTTAGAAGAAGGTCGGATCATTTATTATTATAGGCATTTTTTGTAAATTAAAGGTCTCCTTCCAAAATATACCATTTAAGACTTGATGTTTTTACATTACCATAGGTCTGCCCAAGTTGTACTTCTATGCAAACATCAAAATCAAAATCACATTGAGAGTTGCCAATCACAAGCTACTCTTTGGGGCTCAAACACGTTTGTAAATCTGACTGATGACGTCAGTGCCTCACCAGCCACCAGTCACTGATCCTGACTAACTGACTAATGTTGTATCAAAGCAGCATTTTTGTAGTCTCATCACATTGAAAAACATAACTGAATATTTAATTATATTCAAATAATAATAATAATAATAATAATAAATAAATAAATAAATACATACATACTGAATACTGAATAACCTAAATGTCAGGTGGATCAATATAATATGAGTTAAAATAATTAAAATAACAAACACTAATCTGTTTCCTAATTTAAAAAAATAATTAGCTTCTACCAATTAAGAACTTAAGCATGTAAGCCTGCAGGACAGGGGATGAAGCACCAAAGACCGAAAATAAAGCCCATTCATTTTTGTTTGGCAGTTGAGTATGTTTTTTTGTTCTCTCTCTCTCTCTCTCTCTCTCTCTCTCTCTGTCTGTCTCTCTCTCTCTCTCTCTCTCACACACACACACACACAAACACATACACGCACACACAAACACATGCACACACACTTCTCTAAAGGTGGAACAGTCTTATTTATGGCTATTGCAATGACCTATTTGAGTGTTCGGCCATTTGTCAATGTCATAGTCAATAAGCCCCAGTCCTGTGTCTACACCAGACTGAGTAAATGTGCATTTTGTGATTTAATAACCGCATACAAATTTCAATTCAGCAGCTGGCCAGCCAAAAAAGCAAAACTTGCACAAATTCCATCAATAAAAAAAGTGCACACAGTCATTTGGTTTGGAAATATTCAAGCTAGACTTTTTATACACCAGGGATTATCAAAACCCACTGTAGTACCTTATCTAACCTGCAGGGGATGTTGGGGCTGATGCTGAGCTGAGATTTATTAGGGGACTGGATACTGCACTGCACTGCAAATGTGAGCACTACTCTACTCCACAAGTCCTCATAGGCTTTCATTTCCAATTACCCTGCCAACCACCTGATTAATTGCTTTAGGTCGGCGTGCACAGCTCAGTTCACTTTGGCCCTGTGCTCGTGTCAGAATCCTAGATTTCAGTAGTTTAGGCAGAGAGAGACCTCAGGAAGCTCGGGAGTCACCAAATATTATGAGCAAATTGACAAAATCAACTACATACATAGATTATTTAAAATAAACAAACACTAAATCTAATATCGGCTTTCAGGAAGAATATATCCTTGTGATATGTGTGTATATGTGTGCATGCACGTGTGTGCAAATGCTGTGTGTCTGTGTGTCTCTCTCTCTGTGTGTGAGTGTTTGTGTGTGCGTGCACATGTGTCTGCTTGTGTGTCTGTTAGCATGAGGAGATTTTTCTGTACTACATAGCACCTGGCATTTGTCTGTACTACATAGCACCTGGCTATTTTAGTTTTAAGCTCTCTCTCTCTCTCTCTCTCTCTCTCTCTCTCACACACACACACACACACACACACACACACACCTTAATAGTGGCACTGACATTTGCGTTAAGCCATTACGCATTCACCTGGTCAGGTGGCTGCCTGACCAAGCAAGCAAGCACCTGACCAATGCCTGGCCACACACACACACACACACACAAACACGCAACCATGAACACTCCCAAAAACACAAGGCTTATAATGGTAGCCCTATTCAGCTCATTGCTTCTGTTGGCACGCTCCGGCAAGCACAAAAGCACCCACGGCTTCTCCAGTTTCAGAATTAAGCGGAGCTGTGTGTGTGTGTGTGTGTGTGTGTGCATGTGTGTGTGACAGTTTGTGCAGTGTGCATTTCCTGCACATGATGCAGGTCTAGATCTCTATGTTTTATTCAGTGTCTTTGTTGTCCACCTCTATCTTCACAGCGGCTGGACCGTAAAAACGTACACAGACACATATTTATGTGTTGGCAGAGGTGAGCAAATCATTTTATAGAGCCATCTATGTTGTTATCTCGAACCTATATGTACGTGTGTGTGTGTGTGTGTGTGTTTGGTTGGGGGGCAGGGTACATGTGTATACATGAAAGAGATGGAGAAAATATTAGTGAATAGAAAGTGTGTGTGTGTGTATGGGGGGAGCTAGCAGTTATGTGTGTATGTAATAAAAGAGAGAGTACAGTATGAGTGAACAGAGAGAGGGGGAAAAAGTGTGTGTGTGTGTCTGTCTGTCTGTATGTGTATACCCATGGCGGCGGGAGAATGTGTGTATGTACTGAAGATGGAGAGAGTGCGAGTGAATAGATAGAGGGTAAAAGTGTGTGTACACACACACACACACACACACGTCTGTATGGAGGAGGAGATGGAGAGAGCGTGATTGAACAGAGAGAGAAGAAATAAAAAGTTGGTAAAAAAGAACAAAATTTTATCTCTAATGTGCATCACAGTGGCAGGTGTGATTAGGACGAATGCATGTGTGTGTGTGTGTGTGTTGCCCCAATAAGCTCTACACAGTGCTCATCTTCTCCAAGCTCTGAGTACCAGCCGACGCATCAGCTCCAACAGTCGAGCTCTCAACTGAACTCCACCATGCCCACTCTTTAATGCCCTTTATCCGTGAAATGATGGCCAAGCTGAAATATGATTTTAATAAGCGATCATGTGGCTTATGCACCGGTGGCGATAGAAAGACATATTCGTGTGCTTTCATAAACCCCCGTTAGCTGGGGTCACTTAGCTTTGGGAAATAATAAACTTGTAACCATATATTTGTATATTATATTATATTATATATTAGCTGGCTCAGTTGAACAAATCAGTCAGTATTCCCTTCATTACCGTTTTATTTTATCGTGCTACGTTTGCGCCTACGCTACAAGCAAGCAGCAGGTTAATATGCTGCAACGGTAGCCCCAGATGGAGCCTAGCGTCAAATTAGAGCTGCTCAATTTGTAGCATAATGACATTTGTTTTTAAGAACTTAACGCAGACTAAAGAAGTGAACAGCCACTTGCAAGAACTCTGGCCCAAAGATAAATGATGCTGGCTCAACAACTTCGAACTTCATCAAGGAATCTCATGACGCACAAGGATAGGTCAGTGAATCTAGTTTAGGTGAAGGGGAAATTTAGGTTGAAGGTAGCGTTACTGTTACCGCTACAAAAAAAACCCCCAACTGTAGGATAGACTGTATGCAGGATAGACTGTATGCAGATTACAGTTTTCACAGTTTTAACATTACCGTTTTATTTTATATCGCGCTATGTTTGTGCCTACGCTACAAGCAAGCAGCAAGTCTGTTTCTCGGCAGTAAATCGGTTAACTATCTGAGCTAAATAAACATGCAATAGGATGTCAGCCTTTATGATAACGTTATGCAGAACCATTTACCATTTAATATTATGTAGGCATAGGCTACGTTTTAGTTTCAGCACTAATGTCTGAGGTTATGATATCCTATGATAGACGGCGATATGCATCTTTACCGGGAAATTAACGTAGGCTATTAGTTTGTATAGTAAATATTCCAAGTTCACCTAAAACCCTGGTGTTAAAACTTGGTAATGGAAATGCAACACTGGGGCTATATAAGCACAGAAGCCTGGGGGAAATGCGACATTAGTATCTGTTGTTATGCTTGCTAGCCTACCAACACTTTAGTGACCGAGTGTGCAACAACTTTTTTTTTGCTTCGCAATAACCTGGATATCCAAGTAGCATCAAGTAGGCAAACTGTTGAAGGTCTCATTCCATCTTATTTTCATTAATTTTGTGGTGGTCTCTTGTCTAAAATAATGTCATGAGAGTTGGTTTCGACAAAAATATGCTGTGGTTGTCTTGTTTCAAGCTATATTAGTTAGGTGAAAACGAGAGCAGGGATGGCTCGAGAGGATTCTTATGAATATTAATGCAGGGTACATTTGACTGCGGCGGACTCCACCCCCCCCGCCCCCCCTCCCCCTTCCCCCGCCCCGTCCTCACGTTACGTTACAACACCGATTAGCGCTTTTGGATTTTTTTTCATTTTGTTTTTTTTTTCTCTCATCCGCTGCACCTTGAATGACATCCTAGGGGAAACACTGTAATGATATGCAAATGTATCACCTCTGATTGGCTAACAACACTGTGACGCTCCCTCTAGTGGGTCTGTCTGCAGGCAGCCTAACGTTTTATTGAGGGCGGGCTAACTGCATAGCTAATGTTCAATGTGACGTAGGCTTGCATGGCTTTTACGATTCGCTCGTTTTTCCCGGCAGTTTTCTATGACAGGCGAATACAGACTACAGGGGTAGGAGAGCATTTTGAAGTTGAGCATAGAAGTACAACATGGGCTGACCTATGGTAATGTAAAAAAAATCAAGTCTTAAACGGTTTATTTTGGAAGGAGACCTTTAAGGCCATAGAAATACCAGTCTATAATTCTATGGTTATGGCGACCAAAAACCACTGAATTCTAGCGTGGTTACCTACCGGCAGAATCGGTTGTGGTTGGAGAATAGTTGAAATAGATCCTGGTTTCACTGTATTCGTGAAAAGCCGGATTGATACAGTTGGCGAAACAATCAGGGGTGAAATCACCAGAGCAAACGACCAATCAGCTACTCCCGTTGAATGCAAGGTTCTTGAGGAAGGTAGTGCAAATTCCGGACAACTCCAGCCCAGTACATCCTGGAACGTTACACACGCGTGCTGACATTTTTTTTGTATGTCCTCCAGTTAAACAGAAATTCAACATGCACTTATTTCAAACAGAAATTTAACATGCACTTATTTTTCTTAGAGCCATTAGCCGTTCTCAATGTTAGCTAGCTATTACATAGACTACAGTGCGTTTATAGCCTACCGGCGAAACAACAGGGGGCTGGACAAGAGACTGTTCCAAACAATTTTGATTGGACCAAAGATTCTAGAGCTAGAGCTTTTTGGATTGGACAATGTAATGGAGGAGGTGTAGCTTTGCACTGTCTACGTACACCGAGCACTGGTTTCAGATTGTTTTTTTTTCATCCTGGCAAATTCTAGCCTGAAATTTACATATAGATGGAGGCGGAAGATGGTGTTGGGAGCTTCGGTATGGTCCGTTGGATACCTTAAGATACCTAAATTCAACAATAACAAGGTAAATGTGGTTTTGCATTCTATGGGCTCTTTAAAGAGAAATCATGTGAAGAGACTCATGATGATTTCTTCGTGCACCTCCATGTGTGTCACATAAACAGACGTTTTAATATAAGTTGAGTTCTAGTGCTGTTTAATTGTTACAGCTTCTTTTCTGATTATAGTTGTTACATGATCCTCAGATTTATGAAGGACTCTTTCATTAGGACTGTTCAGGATTTCTTTAATGGGACTACATACACTCCTTCACTGAGACTATATAGGACTATACTGAACTCTAAACTGGACTCCTTCGACCATGTAGACTCGTTCACTAGCACTGGGGGTGCAGGTGGTAGAGGAGCCCTTCGGTAACCGGATGGTTGCAGGTTCGAGCCCCACTTTACCTGACCCCAGTGAAGTGTCCTTCAGCAAGACACTGAACCCTAAATTGCTCCTAGTGGAAGGCTTGATACAAGGCCTTGCATGGTAGCCTCCTCCACTTATGTGTAAGTGTGTGTGAACGTGTGTGATTGGGTGAATGCCACAAGCAGGCGGAGCGTCTAGATGCAGCGGCCTCTGGCTCCCATGCGCATCACTGTGGGATAGCTAGAAACATAACTTTGTTTCCTCTGAATGTCCAGTATATGTAGAGAAATTGAGAATAAACGGACTTGGACTATATAGACTTCTTCACTGAGACTGTAAATACTAGTACTGTATACAAGGCTCCTTCACTAGGACTGTGTATAGAATCCTTCACTGAGACTGTGTATAGAAGTCTTAGGACTGTATATAGGTCTCCTTCACTAGAACCGAGCCTGGGATTTATTTTTGTTAACACACTTTTTGCACAGCAACACCCTGTTCTCCCCAAAAGCACCCTGTTCCCTGCCTCATCTGCTCATCTAAGTGCAGTCGTTGAGGATTTGCCCATTACAGACATATAAATGGCTTTGGGACAGAGCACAGACACACAGTATAGGGGTGACATTAATTACTGTTTGTCATCCACAAGAAAAATATAAGGTCATTTGTAGGTATTTTCACAACAAATTGCAGTCTGTGTGTTTGGACGTGAGTCATTGTGGGGGAGTAAAAGCTGCTTTAAGGAAAAGCAGTGTCGTTTGGATTGAAGGAACAACATGGGTCTGTTTAACACTAGCATAGAGAACGACCATTAGTCATTAGCCATCAGACAACACAAGCATAGGAAACTAATGTTATTAGTCAAGACATTGTCAAACATCACCAAGTCTGTATTATAAACCCGACAATAAACTAGCATAGACCTAGCAATGACTAACAGATGTTAGTCATTAGTCAATACATTGTCAAACAGCACTAAATCTAAATCTGAATGCTGAATTCTTTCTGCATGAGCAGTTTACTGCACTCAGCCACCATGCGGGTCCAGTTGCAGCAGTTCCAGCAACAGCAGCAGCAGGAGGTGGTTCAGGAGGAGACTAGAGCAGACAAGAGCTGAATTCATTAACGCCAAGTCCCCAGGCCATGTTGACGGGCAGGATGAGAGTGTGGTGGTATTACGTCAACTCTCAGAAGGCCCAGCTCTCATTAATGATTCAGTGGCCATGCTAAATATGTTGACGTGTGGAAACCTTAGCGCTAAAGCTAACAGAATTCTGAATTCTCATAAGCCCTAATGCTAACAGCACGCTGAATAATCATAAGTGCTAATGCTAACAGCATTGTGGTGTTAGAATAATCAGGGGCAATGAAACAGGAATGTTGCTCGAATGTTGATGAGTTTTTAACCTACACTCGTCCCTTGATTCTTAAACTGACATGCTTTCTGGACTGACACGCAGACACACACACACACACAAACACACACACACACTCTTCATTTTAATGCTAGCCTTCTGTCTAAGCCCTCCACTCTTGCACCCTTGGGGCACGGAGATGGAAGCGGAATGCAAGTCGGGCCCCGAGGTGCCACGGCTCATATTTGATCACGCCTCTCTGCTCCGTGTAATTAATGCCCTTTGGCTGGAGCTATAATAGCCCACATCCCATAATACCTCCAGACCTCCCCTCACCCGGCTACACTCAGCCGATCCTGGGAAAACAAGGGCCTAGTAAATGGCTCCCCTCTAGTCAGCCCGGACTATCGAACTCCCCAGCGACCTTAATTACAGAATGTAAAAACCTGACCGGCAACTAATCTGCCAGCGTGCTTCGGCCGAGCCCTAAGATTAATACCGCAGGGGCCCAATTCAATTAAGGTGTCTCCAAATAATAACTGATCAAAAACAGAGAAGGCCAGAACAACGATAGCGAAGAAAACAGAAAACTAAGGACACAGCATGGGGTAAATGGGTTCATTCAATTTAACGAGTCAGGTATGGTGGGCAGGGCTGTCTAGATAGGACAGAAAAGCCACATACTGTAGCTCATTTGAGATTGGGTGCCTGCAGAAAACAACATGTCTGACTTAACGCAGAATAAATAAAAATAAAGCACTATAGTTGTTCCAACTGATATCCGTATTGCGGTCTCATTTGTATTGAAAGCTCATTTGTTTTGAAAAATCATATATAAAATTGCTGTCAGGGATCGAACGTGGTCTTGCCCGCGTTTGTCTGCCTCTGCAGATTTCACACATCGGTGGCAATTGATGGTGACAGCTGTCTGAAACACTGGCCTTCGATTCCGTAGTGCTACAGCGCAGAGAAGGCAGAAAAAGAAGCAGCAAGTCTTTGACTTTGGTGATTCAGTGAGGTGCTTGCTGTGTGAGTGGGAGTCAGTGACGTTTGGGGTCTCGGTAGTGTCACTACGAACCAGGAAGGTGAAGAGTTCAGCAAATTAACAAGCACCGGGGATCCTTCTGAATCAGGCATGATGAGTAAAGGAGGTAGTCCTGCCTTTGTGAGAGTGAGAGGAGCTTTCTGCACGGTGCTCATTAAACCTTGATACAGGTTCTCCCACACAGAGTAGGACTTGGGATCACAGGATTAAAATAAGGGAACTCTACTTTATCATGTATAATGAATGTGACTCCTGTACTATGTGACAGATTGATGGTTTGAAAGGCTACTCTAT
This sequence comes from Limnothrissa miodon, assembly GCA_017657215.1. Classification (NCBI taxonomy): domain Eukaryota; kingdom Metazoa; phylum Chordata; class Actinopteri; order Clupeiformes; family Clupeidae; genus Limnothrissa; species Limnothrissa miodon. The sequence goes on from JAGFZM010002297.1 coordinate 22,064, forward strand.
GCTGGCAACATTAATAATGGTTGACTGAATGGTTGAATGGTTGAATGAATGACTGTAAGTTGTACAGCTTTGATAAGAGGATGCAGACTTATTTGTGTTTGAGCCCATACTCTTTACAGTCTAATGAGAAGTATGCATAATGAGAAGTATGAGAAGTACAGTATGCATGATGAGATGTTCGACACGTATGAGATGTCTGCATGATGTGACTTGTTCTCTCTACCACGTGCCCTGTTTTAAAAGGCCTGTAGAACCTGATAATGTAATAAATTCCCAATAATGTAATAATCCTGATAATGTAATAAAAATGTCCTCATAAGTCCCTAAAACATGTAATAAAACCTGATAATGTAATAATTTCCCAATAATGTAATACCGTGCATTTTCCAATAATGTAAAAATTGCCAAACTGGTAATGTAATAAAGTGTTACATTGATGGGGAGTTATTACATTATCAGGTTAGCCTCAATTTTGCAGAACCTGATAATGTAATCATTTCCCAATATTGTAATAAATTTGGTCAGAACTGAAATGTTAGGAAACCAGTTAATTTGTACCAAGTGGTGATGCTCTGTATGTGACCACTATTATTTTGCTCATAATTTTGTCCCAATTGTATTAGGTCTCTTCATCATCACTTGCAGATATTAGAAGATTTTCAGTGCTCAAACAGTGTACTCAGAGCTTATTTAAAGGAACAGTACATTTGTGGCCAAAACTGGTACCGCAATCACGTTCAAAATACTGCAGAGCAGAGTATCCTATTCCCCTCCTCTTAGACAAAAGGTGCCCAGCTAGGTGGAGAACCAGGCCAAAGCACAATACACACATGATGTCAACATCAACATAAGTTGAGGACTGCAACTTCACTTTTGTAATGGAAATATTCAGGCTGGATTACTGTTGTCAGCGATTAAAGTATTTGAAATCATGATTCCTTATTAATATCTAATACAAACCGGATTCCCAAAAAGTTGGGACACTATACAAATCTTGAATAAAAACTGAATGCAATGATGTGGAGGTGCCAACTTCTAATATTTTATTCAGAATAGAACATATCACGGAACAAAAGTTTCAACTGAGAAAAACATTTTAAGGGAAAAATATGTTGATTCAAAATTTCATGGTCTCAACAAATCCCAAAAAAGTTGGGACAAGGCCATTTTCACCACTGTGTGGCATCTCCCCTTCTTCTTACACTCAACAGACGTCTGGGGACCGAGGAGACCAGTTTCTCAAGTTTAGAAATAGGAATGCTCTCCCATTCTTGTCTAAGACAGGCCTCTAACTGTTCAATCGTCTTGGGCCTTCTTTGTCGCACCTTTATGATGCACCAAATGTTCTCTAGAGGTGAAAGATCTGGACTGTAGACTGGCCACTTCAGTACCCTGATCCTTCTCCTACACAGCCATGATGATGTGATTGATGCAGAATGTGGTCTGGCATCTTGTTGAAAAATGCAGGGTCTTCCCTGAAAGAGATGACGTCTGGATGGGAGCATATGTTGTTCTAGAACCTGAATATATTTTTTCTGCATTGAGGGTGCCTTTCCAGACATGCAAGCTGCCCATGTCACACACACTCATTCAACTCCATACCATCAGAGTTCAGGCTTCTGAACTGAGCGTTGATAACAACTTGGGTTGTCCTTGTCCTCTTTGGTCTGGATGACATGGCGCCCCAGAATTCCAAAAAGAACTTTGAATTGCGACTCGTCTGACCACAGAACAGTCTTCCATTTTGCCACACTCCATTTCAAATGATCCCTGGCCGAGTGAAAATGCCTGAGCTTGTGGATCTTGCTTAGAAATGGCTTCTTCTTTGCACTGTAGAGTTTCAGCTGGTAATGGCGGATGGTACGGTGGATTGTGTTCACTGACAATGGTTTCTGGAAGTATTCCTGAGCCCATTCTGTGATTTCCTTTACAGTAGCATTCCTGTTTGTGGTGCAGTGTCGTTTAAGGGCCCGGAGATCACGGGCATCCAGTATGGTTTTACGGCCTTGACCCTTACGCACAGAGATTGTTCCAGATTCTCTGAATCTTCGGATGATGTTATGCACAGTTGATGATGATAACTGCAAAGTCTTTGCAATTTTTCACTGGGTAACACCTTTCTGATATTGCTCCACCATCTTTCTGCGCAACATTGTGGGAATTGGTGATCCTCTACCCAAGCTCTTTTTATACCCAGTCATGTAGCCAATTGACCTAATTAGTGTTTATTTGTGCATTTAGCAGACACTTTTATCCAAAGCGACTTACAAAAACAGGATAACAATCAAACATAGTGTTAATTGGTCTTCCAGCTTCCAGCTTTTTCCAGCCTCTTATTGCTACTTGTCCCAACTTTTTGGGGATTTGTGACACTGTGATATTTTGAATCAACATTTTTCCTTTAAAATTATACATTTTCTCAGATTAAACTTTTGATCTGTCATCTACGTTCTATTACAAATAAAATATTGACATATATGACATTTGCCATCTCCACATCATTGCATTCAGTTTTTATTCACAATTTGTTTAGTGTCCCTACTTTTTTGGAATCCGGTTTGTACATCAGGGCCTTTTCATGATTAATTTACATTTATTTTTTACTGTTCCTTTAACATCACTAGGTGATGGCAGTGGACTATTGGTTTCTTTTTTCCCCTGTCTCCGTTTCAGCGGATTGGGTTGAATGTCATGATGATGTTGGTGTGGGCCTTAAATATCACTACTGCATGACATGAGTAATGGAAGATGAAAAAATGGAAAGGACCTGAAAAAGTATTTTTGATAGTCTAAAGTCTTCAGCCAGTAGCCACCTATTGAAAGGACAATAGGCCAACAGAGGACCCACTCAAAGTGCCTCATTCATCCGCCAAGCCAAGGAAAAATTGAGCAAATGCATTGAACATACAGTATATTGTGTAATTATTAAGGGACATTGCTGCACAAATCAACACATAGGCCAGTTCCAAGTCCAGTTGGTCAATGTAAATGACTGTTAGAAACTCTGCATTCACAGTCATGTAAAAATAAATAATATCTGCAAATAGTAAAGCAGCAGGGTAAAGGTAGAGAGAACCTGATGCCAGACCAGCTTCAACATTTGGACCCGTGAAATTGGTGGCGTAATGCTACAGCACTGACCAAAGTTATTACAATATTGGAAAATTATTACATTATCGGGTTCTGCAAAATTGAGGCTAACCCGATAATGTAATAACTCCCCATTAATGTAACACTTTATTACATTATCAGTATGCCGATTTTTACATTATTGGGAAATGCATGGTATTACATTATTGGGAAATTATTACATTATCAGGTTATATTACATATTTTGGGGACTTACGAGGAATTTTTTATTACATTATCAGGTTCTACAAGGCCAACACAGACCATTGCCTCCTTCAGGCTTCCTTTCCTTTCATCTCTTAGAGGCTGTGATTTGTACTGTAGCATCAATGCTAACCCGCCCATGATCTAAAGTGAGATGCATTAGAGGCCAAATTTTCTGTTTTCAGTTGGGTACTGGGTCTACTGGTACTCATAGCCAGTGTTGATCTGACGAACCCAAATACAGCAACATGGCTAGTAAATGGAGAAACAGAAATTGTGACATATGATGCAAACCTACCACTGGCTTAGAAATAAGACCGTCCGTGTGTGCTGCTTAGACATATGACATTAAGACAGCTGGACTCCTATAGTAAAATGCTATAGGCTGTGAGCCCAAGCCCAACTTCTGTGTGTATTAATTTCACATTTTGATCCCATTCCATAATATTCAAATCTACTGTATCTGTACCCTCATGTTAAAAAGGTTTGGACACATTATCAATAAAAAAGCATATCAATCAAAACAAACACTAACAGCAAATGCTAATCCAGTTGTTCCATCTTCCATCCCAAAACTCCACAGTTTCAAACCTTTCTCAGTACGGGTCAGCATTTTGCCACTTGGGTGTGTGTGTGTGTGTGTTGTTTTATCTGTGGCCATGTACTTGTTGCTGGTTGGTTTGCAGACTTTTCACGGCTATTGCCTAATGCCAGTCAATGGGAAGTTTGCTCTAGGACTCGTGCTTTTCGCTCGAAGAAAAGCCTGAGGGCTGAAGTGATAGACCCACGGACGTCATGCAATCAGACACTCTGCTCCCTGCAGGATTGAATCAGCCGCTTTAGGCCGTGGGAACTGGTTGGGTTAGCTACAGTATTTATGAGCCCTGACACTGACTGTTGTGAACGGTGAGATTTCAACACACTTATTGGATGGGCAGACAACACACAGTGGTGGACGACAATTCCGACGCCTTTGGCCTGGCTTTTGGCTAGCACGGGTGATGCCAGTGGGGAGGGTAAGAGAGTGTATGTGTTTGCTATGCCTGACAAGCTATTACTGTAACAGTTAAACATTTGTTCTATTTATATAACTACGTCAACCTGTAATTTAATCTAATGTTGTTACCAAATTAGACAATCAAACAATCAATTGCTTTAACTGTTCAACAGATAGTGGTGGTAGAATGTGATTATCATTTTATGATGCTTCTGATTTAAAGAACCTGACAAAAACAAGGAAGGTTGACAAATACAGAAATAGCGAATGAGATAGAAGGAGAATGGCGATGGGAGAAATGGAGAGAGGATGAGAGGCACAATGAGAGAGAGATGAGAAAGATAGAATGAAGCAAGGTGAATGAGGCAGAATTTGAGAGAAAATTAGAGAGAGGGAGGGAGACAGAGAAAGAACAAGACAAAGAGAGAGAGAGAGAGAGAGATAATAACTCATGAGCTTCCATGTGATGGCCAATCCAATAGCTTGCTCTGTTGTTAAACACCCAGTACATGAGTTTCAAAATGACTAAATTAAATCAAAATCAAACTCAAACCTGGAGGGCCTCCTTGGTCCAGATTACCTGAGCTAATTGCTAATCCGATCCTGCCCATAAGGAGTCGTTCAATCTCAGACTGCAGGTCTACCAAAATCCAAATACCATTGTTCTAACGTAACAAGGCTTCACTACAAAAAAAAATCAAAATGATTTTCTCATTAACAAAGACATACATAATGAATTTTCTTTAGTCTTAGAGATCCTAATGTCCTACTTCATTTGGGTATAAATAAGGGTGTGGTTTATCAAACTATCAAGTAACTAATGCAAAATTCTGAATGATTGAGTGAATGAATCCATAATAGATAAAAAAGTTAACACTTTTTTGAGATCATTCAAATTTGATAGCCTTTACAAGATGTTGCTGTGTAGTACTGTGTGTGTGTGTGTGTGCGCATCTCTATTTATTCATTTATTTATTTACTGTTTTTTGTGTAGAGAAATCACAGTCCGATTCTCATTTCTTAATGATTTTTTTTAACGAATGTGCACAAATAAAGAAAAAAAATCATCAAGTAAGGATTATCCTTAATTTACGGAATTTAGTTACATTTTGACAATGGACATTCACACACATTTACCCCATAGGGAAATTAAAAGAGCAACAAAGATGTGTTCACAGACAGGAGACAATTTTGGACTTTTTTACTTGTGTGTGTGTGTGTGTGCATGTGTCTGTGTGTGTATGGTTGTGCCCTTCGCACTGCTCAAGGGCAGGCGTGAGGTGTGGAGCATCGATTTCTTCCGCTCCTCGCCATCAGTGTGTGAAGCGCAGACACACACACACAAACACAGACACACACTCGCGCACACACACCTGGGCGAAACTGCCGACGTGGCCAACTGCACACACTTCTGAGCTTCACCGCACACCATCTATTCTCCTCCTTCTTTTCCTCTCCCTCCATCTTTTATCCATTTCCCTCCTTTTTCCTTCCCTCTTCCTTCTTCCTCCTACTCTTCACCATACTTCCCCTCTCTTTTTCTTCTTTTTCTCACCACCTCCCATCATCTCTCTCTCTTATTTTTATATTTATTATTATCCTTTTTCTGCTCTCATCCCTCCATTCTCACTCATCCATCTCTATCCTCTTTATTTTCAATCCCTCCCTTTTCTTCTGTTTTTTCTCAATACTTTTAGTTATCCTCCCTTCACTCTTTTCCTTTCCTCTCCTCTCTTTTCTGTCTGTCTTTATCTCTTCTTTTCTTTCTTTCTCTCTTCTCTTCCCTTCCAAAGGACAAAGACTAGAGTTAAAAATAAAACCAATTGGCACGCACCGCTACATACAAATACACTCTTTTTCAGCTACCCCCACCTCTCAAACTACCTTCCAGATGCTACTGCACATTACACACTCTTAAGTCTATGCGGTCTAATACACATCTATTCAACACTTCAAGGCTGCCAAGATGCTGATATTGGCGACTGAGAATTCTGTTGGGGAAAAAAATGGCATCTTTCACTTAAATCCTTCACATTATTTTTCGCTCAAACACGTGTATCGATTTGGTCTCTTGAAGATGGCTCACACCTGTTCCATGCACCAACAACCATATTGAATACAAAAGATCAATATTAGGCCTCCAAGACAGGAGGAAGTGAATGAAAGAGGTCTAATCAGCTGTGCGCTCGGCCCTGTGCATCGGACCTGGACCGCTGCCTTTGTCCAAGGAAGGCTGTGGACTAGCAGCCTACGCAGGAAGAAAAGAAAGGACCCCTTATGACCTTCCTGTCCTTCAACAGGATCCCTGTTCTTGGCCTCATCTCCACAGCCAAATGCACTGGTACAAATAACAAAAGAATGGAAACCGTGTGTCTCTCCTCTGAACAGACTGCAGTACAGCACACATTCCCGCCAATGGACGCCATCTGTACCAGTGGGGTGTGATATTGTGAATGAGACACTATTGTTGAATAGCTGATCTACCTTAAACATTTTAATAATTTATTAGGCTATTGCTTTGCCTCCATAACTTAAGACTCAAGGAACCTCCGGCCAAGAGTGACAGTATAAGTTACCAAAGAGAAATGATCATCACATAAACCAACACAAATTTCACAAATACACTAAACAATGGACAATGGACATACAACCAAATATACCACAAACAAAGGAACATATAACTACAATAACATAAATGTCACAGGCATATTAAGACAGTAGACCATACAAAAAGTATAGCAAGAACAGTGGCCAGTAAGACAAGTCTAACATTAACCCTAAATTAATAACTGCTCTATGAGATGTTGCGGCATTTTAGAGTAATTTCATTTTTATTTCAAATCGTAAGCATCTCCCCTTGATTGGCTTGCTTTCTGCCCCCTTGAATGGCAACACAGGGGCTGGAATACTCATACCTGAAATTAATTCAAACAAACACCTGCGACACTGGGATCTGAACTTAACACATACCAAGAAATGGCCAACCAATCAGCAACAAGATGGGGTGGGAGATAATGCAAGGTTGATTTTCAGAATATATTTGAATACAGCATACAGCATCCGTAATTGTGACCGATATTGTTGTGTGAAATGGACATGTTTTGCCAAAAAGATAGTGTCCCGAGAGGGTTACTGTATATTAGTCCGGTGGTGTTATTCTTTTATGGATTGGGTTTATATGATTGGTAAGTGTAAACAGGAAACAGACAAACACAAATAAATAAATAAAAACACCCAAGTGCATTATCCCCTTTGCTCCATAACGGACGAGTGTCTGTCCAAATCCCGGAGATAAAAGACATCAGGGAGGGAGTGTGACTGCAGGTGGAGGCGAGCAGACAAACCACCCTAATGCCCAATTCCCCATTCCTACAGTGAGCCCAATTATCCTCCCTGCCATTCTGAGCTGGACCAGCAGGCCAACCAAACAGGCAGGCAGCTAGGCTGCATGCGGCACTGAGTCCATATGCCGTCTCAGAGCTGAGGGTAAACACACTGGCCATCAGGCCCCAGCCAGATAGAAATGTCAGCACCAGGGACCCTCATGCATTGATATGAGCAGATTTGGGAGAAAAGGAAGTGTTGGAGTGAAATCATGGGGGAGAGGTGTGTGTGCGTGTTTGAGAGAGAGAGTTTGTGTGAGGGGGGTCTTTTTGTATGCTTGTGTGAGGGATGAGTGAGTCTTGTGTGTGTGCTTGTGTGTGGGGGGTCTTCCTGTATGTGTGCGTGGGTCTTGTGTGTGTGTGTGTGTTTGTCTGAGAGAGAGAGAAAGAAAGAAAGTGGTAGGGGAAGTAGGGATGATGCTCGTAAACAAATCACTGGTGCTGGTATTGTAGTGACCTAGAGCCTTTCTTTGAGGGTCATTGTGTGCACCCAGGAAATCAAAATTGAAGGAATAGTTTAATTATATGGAGATTACACTGAGTCATTGGGCTTAATGGAAGACAAACAGTCTCTACAGGTCCAAGCGCATCACATCACCACATTATTTAGTCCTTTCCAGGAAAATCTGGCTTTGTGTGTATGTGTGTGTGTGTGTGTGTGTGTGTGTGTAATTCCTACCATTTTAATGTAACCAATATTCAGATGATGTCAAGGAAGAGATGGAGGTCACAGAGGTTTAGGATTGCTAAGCAGAGATATTTAATTCCCATGGAGGAGTTAAAATATTTGACTGTGTCACTGTTTTTGTATTTAATTATTTTTATTATAAATAATGGTTGTTAGTGTTTTTATTGTTGTTTTGGTTAATTCAGAAAGTATAGGGTTTTTGTTTTCTATTTCGTATGAGCAACCATGCCTGTTTTTGATGATGGTTGTAGTTGTTAATGACAGTGATGGGCATTAACACGTTACTAGTAACACGTTACAGTAATTGGATTCTTTTTTCAGTAACGGAGTAATCTAACGGCGTTACATTTTAGAAAGCAGTAATGACATTATAGTTACTACCCAACTAAAGTGACATTACTATTGTGTTGCATTGAAATCGTCAGACTAGCCAGTATTATGCAAAAATAATAATAATGAAAAATGATTGACGCAGATGTGCACGGTGCCTTGCCACTCTACGTAGCGCTGTAATGTAATCAATCCGAGAGGCAGCCACACAAACACTGCAGCATGGAGATACCACCTCCGGAGGGAGAGAAGGGCGCTTTTTAGGCGTACACATGGAAATACAAACATTATTTTAAAATTTAAAGAACCTAAGAGGAAAACATAGCTTGTTGTGTCTCATGTGCGGGAGACAAGGTTTTTGACCACTAGGAGTTCAACTTCAAACCTACGGTATCTAAACATCTCAAAGAACCTGCTGTTAGGCCAAGTTAGTGGGGAAAGCATGGTCAGCCCCCGACACAGACTTGGATTCATCTTTTGCTGCAACCAAACAGCTCAGGATAGACTTTTCATGTCAATGGTGAGTGGGAAAGCGTGTTGCTGTACATACAGTAGGCTAGTCGGCAAATACTTTTAATAAGTGTTATCTAGTAGGGATGGTAAAAACTAAAAATATCCCTGACCTACCACCAAGCCTCATTTGTCAGTTGGTAAACCTGTCAGATTTGTTATCCTGAATTCATTACACCTACAGCCACGCTGAGTCAAGCCTTCAAAATACAATTAAAAGACCGGACCTTTTTTTTTTTTAATTTGGAATGTTCGTTGCTGCATCTGATGACAACAGTAGTACAACCTGTAATTTGAAACACCGTGGCTCATTTAAGAAAATGATAGCTTCGATGAGATGCTGCTTGTTTAGTTTGAGAAGACGGTAGTGCTAAAAATAATAAAGCAAGAAGTTGATCATTACCTGTTACAATTGAAGATGTAGTAATTTCCCAATGTAGTAATTTCCCAATCTAAGCCCATCATATACGAAATATTGCCTGTTAGACTGCAACACGATAATACCAATACATAATTCCAATAGCCGACATGTGTCATTATTTTTGGTGAAATGGTAACATACACATCTTTTCTTTGCATGTTTCATGATGCAGTCACCTGAACCCTTTAGCATAGGCTACTTTTTGTATGTTTTGAGCTTGCAAACCTTACAAACCCTGTGACCTCAAAAATGTTTTTATTGGTTTATTAATAGGCGAGTTGTGTAAAACTGAGTGTGAGGGATAATTTTGTCACTTTATAATGTCACAAAACACAATTACACAAAAACATCTTGGAATGAGATGGCTAATTGTAGTCTTATAGCGTTTAGTCTAATTTGCAGATCACATTCTCTGCATCTCGCATGCAGGAATAAAACTTGGTTACATGCTGTGTCAAAAAAGTCACCTCATCTGATCATCTGTTTGTGTGAATTGAAATGAACCTACACACTTCACACTGGTCAATTTTTTAACAACTACAGAATATTTTGGTTGATTTTGATTGTTTAATGTTGATACAGTCAACCACGGTCACCGTTTAAAGAGGGGCTAGGCAACGTTCTGTTTATTTCTCTCACGAGCTCATTGCTGGTGATATGAAGTGGATTTAAATATTGTGGAAATACATGGTTGTCACAAAAAGTAACTAAACGTAATCCATTAGATTACTTTTTGTGGAAGTAATTAGAAATCAGTAATTGGATTACTTTTCCAGAGTAACTTGCCCATCACTGGTTAATGATGATGATGGATTCACTGTTGTTGTTCTTAAGGTGGATGAGAGTTAGCGCACTGGCTAGTGAGTCCATCTGATAAATGTGTGTTGAGCTACAGGGTTAGCGTTCAGTGAGTCCTGTTTTTTATATGCGTGCTGCATGCTGTGCTGTGAGGGTGGAGCGCCCATTGTGGTATTCTATGGAAAGGTCATGATGCTCCCTGGCCAATTGCAGTGCAGCATTCAGGTCATAGTCATGAATTTACCAACCTAAACCAGCAAGGCCTCTGGAGAACCACAATGTGTGTGTGTGTATGTGTGTGTGTGTGTGTGTGTATGTTTGTGTGTGTGTGTATGTGTGTGTAATTGTGTAGGTCAGGGTAAACATCACACAAAAGGTCATTCAGAGAGCAGGATAGCTCTCTATGGACAAACTAAAAAGACTATGAGAGCAATCCAGTGTGTATGTGTGAGTATGTGTGTGTGTGTAAGAGAGAGAGAGAGAGAGAGAGAGAAAGAAAGACATAGAGCAGTATCAAAGGGCACACAGCAAACACATTTTAAACCAAAGTGCAAGCAGGATTTTTTAAGCACAATGCAGAAACTGAGGAGTTCCAGGCTAGCCTAGCGGCACACTAACTCATGGACTCTGTTACTGAGCATCATTACCATACTGTATGCCAAACAATGAGAATGACAGCAGAGTGTTTGTATCTCTGTGCATTCTGAACAAGCATGCAGATTCACCCCTTGTTTTCTTTTCTATTTGTTTTTCTTTTCAATTTCTCTCCTTGTTTTCCTTTCTTTTTTTTACACCTAGGGGTTTTCCCAGCACAGCTGCTTCATGTGGACACATAGAACATAAAACACACAGAGAGAACAACAACATACCAAACCAAGCACAGGGGAGAGAGCAGAAAAGCGTTACCTTCTGTTGAGAGGTTGAAGGTCAAAGGTCAACCGCCGGGGGTGAGGTGAAGGACGAAGACAAGAGAGGATGACAAGACAGAAAAATACAGAAAGGAGGACAAGAAAGCATGATGGAGAGAGAAGGAGAAGAAAGACACATATAAAAGACAGTATGCCAGAACAAACCAACAGGGGGAGGAGTGGAAATAGGTGGTGAGTTTTTTTTTTTTTTTTTTTAATAAAAAAATGTGGACAGAAAAAATGAGGTGATGGAGACAGTGCAGAAGAGGTGTGTGAGGAGGACACAGTCTTTTCTGTCCCCTCTATTTTTTTTTAATAAAAAAGAAACCAAAAAGTGAATGGACCCATACCTTGGTTGTTTAACGTCAGGTGCGCCAGACCTTGAAGGAAAGAACAGAAAGAAAAAAAGAAAGAAAGGAAAAAGGAAGGTCATAAAAGGCACGGGAAGAAAAAAAGCATTGTCACAACGTTGGACTGCAGTTTGTGACAGACATCCCAGGGCAGACACGGATGTCGGAGTTCAACTCAAACAAAAAGAGAGAGACAGAGAGAGAGAGAGAGAGAGAGAGAGAGTAAAAAGGAGAGAAAAGACAGACAGTGTGAGAAGAAAACAACAAGAGAGAAACAAAGGCCTGGAAAAGTGTGTGTGTGTGCGTGAGAGAGAAAGAGAGAGAGAGAGAGAAACAGAAAACAATCAAACACCTCGAGTGGGTCGAGTAGAGGGGTAGGTCAGAAAAAAAAAGCATTTCTCTTGGTGCAACCCTCCTGCAGGCGATTGCCGGCCCAAATGCTTTTTTTTTCTCTGAAGTACTAATGGAAACACACACAGAACTGTTTGGCACAGGAAGAACTCGGCCTAGACTCTAACACACACAGAACTGTTTGACACAGGAGGAACTCGGCCTAGACTCCAACACACAGAATTGTTTGGCACAGGAAGAACTTCAACCCACATAACTGTCTGCTCTTTCCTGCAGGACAACTGGCATCAAACTTGGCAATCTCATGCCAGTCATGTGGCGCCAGGGAGGTGGCTCAAACACATCATAACAAAACAGAGGGCAAAGGTGGAAGGTCAAAGGGTCGTAGGGCAATCAAGCAGCCGTGGAGCCCTCAGCAGAGAGGCAATGGAAGAAAGCAAGGCCAGCAGCAGGAGGAGAATGATTTAGCCGCATAAATAAAAGGATAAACGAGCACACACAAGCACCGACAGGATTATCAGAGTCGGACTGAATCGCAATCAGCCTCCGCAACTCCTGATTGACACGTCCAATCGACTCCCAGGCAGCAGATATTTAGGGAGCGCTTAACCCAGCAGAAACAAGTCACTCGCGCGCGCGCACACACACACACACACACACACACACACACACACACACAAACAAAAAGACACACTCGCAAACGCCCAAGAATACATCCATGCTACTTAACGTCACAAGCCATTCTCCTCGCCGTGCAAGCATAGACACACTACATCTGTCGAGGCCCCGTATGGAATGTGTGTACAAACACACACACACACACACCAAATAAGCTCCCTTTAGAAGGGCATTCAGATGAACAACTACTACACAGACATTGGTTATGTACTGAATAAATATGCCAACAATGTCTTAAAGATCATTTTATCTTCATCATTTCATGATCATTAAGCAGATCCTGCAGTCATGAGAATACAACAGTGCACACAATATAGCATTCACCTCACTTCATTCATTCATTCAATCATTACTACAGACTTACTAAAGTGATAAAAAACAGAAATCATTAATTCAAAAAATCATTCATTTATTCACTAACTACACCATTTCCCTGACAATGTTTTTAATCTGTGAGTGTCATCACCGTAATAACTTTTTAAACTGGTAGGTGCCAACTCCTTTAAGTTGCAGGTGCTAATGCAGTCAGTGCTAATTATTTGGACATTGCCTTAAACTTGTGAGGGCTCTTGTAAGTTGTTCCCTTCTGTTTAATTTTTTCTCATGTGACATATTTTAAATGTGCACAGTGTGTGTGTGTGTGTGCATGTGACTGTGTGAGAGATAATTTGTCTGTGTGTGTGTATGAATATGTTCCTGTTTGTGTGTGTTTGTGGCAAGATGATTAGCAGCATCTTAGTCCTGGGCAGCTTGCTGAAGGCACTTAAAGAGCCTTTAAATAAGCATCTCCATAATGGGAGATGATGACATGATGTGGGTAGGAAACTGTTCTGTGTGTTTGTGTGTGTGTGTGGACCATCCAGCTGCTCCTTGAGACTCCGATGCTGTCCGGAGATGACGACAACAAGGCTCCTTAGCAGCGACGGGCCCTGAATGAGAACTGGCTAACCGCTACAACACAGGAACGAAGGGGGAAAAGAAAATCAAAGAAACAGAAAAAATGAAAAGATGAAACAGATGGATCCTAAAACGAAGCCGTAATTTCTGAATGAAAAGCGGAGAGGACTATTTCCGCGCTCCAAAGAGGCTCGTGGCCATGCTCGTCTACAGTAGAGATGAGCCGTCATCTTTAAGTCTTCAAACGACCAGTGGGAGCGCAGATGATGTCATATTTATTGGCCGGATTTCCTTTGTTTGTTTCTCATTGTTGCTCTGACGACTGCCGCAAAATGGCTGGAACTATGCTTTGTTTCTTTTTTTTTTTCGCACACGCGCACACCCACACGGATTCAAGGACAGTATGTCTTACCACTGTAGTAAGAAGTTAGTAAGAAGTAGTAAGAAATGTCTGAGGTTCTTTGACTTAGGAAATTCTATAGACTTTCAGTTATATTGTTCTCTGTCTTTCTCTCTCTCTCTCTTATTCTTTCTCTCTCTGCCAATGTCTTATTCTCTTATTTCTTTCTTTACAAATACATACATAAGCAGATACAAAAGCCTAGACACACACACAGACACACACAGTAGCAGCTTCCTAAATTTTGATCTAAATACTGGTGGTTTAGTATTGATCTGACCATCTGCTTTGAGCCAATACATTGGCAGATCCACACATCTCCCTTGATTGCTGTGGGTTTTATAACATTGTTATAACGTGGTTAAAATTGCTGTTAGAACACTGTTCGACTAAAGCCATTACACAGAGCCTTTCAAACGACCTTGACGAGGCCAGCAGAGACACACGTCTCTGGATGGCGAACACTGTATGAATTATTGTGTGTGTATGTGTGTGTGTGTGTGTGTGTGTGTGTGAGTGAGTGTCTGTCCAGTGCCGTACGGAACACAAATGGGTGTCTGTGATTGGCCAAGTGTGAGTGAGTGACAGATGGAGGACGGTCATCATTTTGCCATTAGGGTGTGGGTGCATGCATGTGTGTGTGTGTGTGTGTGTGTGTGTG
>JAGFZM010002297.1:36868-64242 GCA_017657215.1 Limnothrissa miodon
CACACACACACACACACCCCGACAAATACCCCCACACGCCCACAAAAAAGACAACACAGCTTTTAGCACTTCTCAAACACAACTGATGCAAAAACACGAGTGTGAAGAACAAAAAACTGTCTGGTTCTAAGACTCAACCTGAGATGAATGCATTAGCATCATTCAGTCTAATGTATACAATCAGCCCTGATTGTCTGTTGTGTGTGTGTGTGTGTGTGTGTGCTGATTGCCTGTTGCTAGAGAGGCATATATGCATACAACTTGCAGCCAATACAGTGACTCCGTATGTATGTGTGTGTGTGTTACACTGTGTGACTGTGTGTCTGTGTATGTGAATAAATATAATGCCCTTTAGCATGGGATCAGATGTCTGCCCCTCAGTAGAGGGTAGAGCACGGAAATTTCGGTCGGACTTGGACAAATATTTAGAACTTATGTTCTGGCTCGGGTCGGACGCAGACACATCAGCGCGATAAGACATGAAATGTAAAATGAAAAACAACTTATTACACTTGATGTTCGTTTTAGTCATAGGTTTGTGACAGATTATCCTAATTGAAAAACTAAATGAGAGAGATTTTTCTATTGCTGCAACAATGAAACACGTGCAGCCTAAGTGCAGTTGTGAGACGTGCAGCAGTAGCAGTGAGCGCAACTTCAGCGCTGCTGGCAGAACAGTCGAGAAGATGAGGACTGCCTGGAAACCATCCACTGTCGACTCAATCCTTTTTCTCTACAAGAACATGGATTGCCTACATTTTGAACAGATTCTGTGAATAATTCCTTTGCTTCATAGTGAAAGTGATTTTCTAAAATTATTTCAATAAACTAGTCAATGTTGTTGCAGCACTGGGAGCGCTCTTGAAGTGTCCATTTCATTTACAGATATAGGCCCATACAACCTCGTTATTTACCTCTATTTCTATTTTGTTATATGTTAATTTAATTTAAATTGGTTAGCCGACATAACTGTGCCCGGCCTTTTTTTTTAAAGATATTTTTTGGGGCTTTTTGCATTTATTCCAACAGGACAGTGGAGATTGACAGGAAGCGAGTGGGAGAGAGAGATGGGGCAGGATCGGCAAAGGACCTCGGGTCGGACTCAAACCCAAACCCAGGTCGCCGGATTCATGGTATGACGCCTTAGCCCACTGAGCCACGGCGCCCGCCGGCTTCTGCTTTTAATGTGCACTTCTTGCTCCGTGTGTGCGCTCATGCTCCGCTTATCTGTGCTGATTCTGAATGCCTGTCAATTGATTAATAAAATCAGACTATCCACACAAGCAATATCAACAGGTGTCATTAGTATGCATATGAAAATTGTGTGATTTTAAGTGTCAGGCTCGGTCGGACTCAGACACAAATATCTTAATGCCTATCGGGCTCGGGTCGGATTCGATCACGCGGTGTCGGGTGCGGGTCGGTCGCAGACAGAAAAAATCGGCCCGATCCACACTCTAGTAGAGGGGTATGTGTGCCTGTTTGTCTGTCTGGGGGCATGACAAAGTAAAAGTCAGGCAGGAAAAGGTAAACACACACACACACACACACAAACACACAGAGAGAGAGAGATCGTGGTCATTAGTCCAGATGTGGTGATGTATCTGGTCTCAGCAGGAACTCTGAGGATCTGCAAATATTACACACACACACACACACACTTGCAACAGGTCCCTCTAGGGTCCTACTTGGCATATGGCTTTTCCCCCTGGTCATAAAGCGGGGCATATGCCACTGTAAAACACATACAAACACACACATACACACACACACTTGCACGGACACACACACATGTTATGGCTATAAAGCGGGGCATATACCATCGTAAAAAAAAAAAAAAATACAGAGTACCCGTTAGCTCCCAACTGCAGCTGTGCCACCACCACCAGGGACACACACATACACACACACAGCTCCCCACTGCAGCTGTGCCACCATCACCAGGGTAACACACACAGACGTGCACACACAAACACACAATATGGATGTACAGAATATACAGCATCCATCAACACACACATGCACAACTATGTGCAAAATGTCTATTAACATACACACACCTAGAGGGATTGATGGCACACAATGCTGATACACACATACAGACACACACACACACACACATATAGGCAAAATAAATAAATAAAAAATACTATTAACATACACAGAGACACACAATACCATTTATTTTGGTGAACACAGGCTCAATGATTCATTTTCTCCACACATTTTCTCCACACATCTCCCATATTACTACTGTAGCGATTAGCATTTCATTACCTAGCCACTATACACATGCATGCACACAGAGTATTCATATCTCCATATACCATAAACATATGCCGTTATAAAGAAACCTAAACTCTTATGAAAATCCATTATTCATATCTACACACACATATAATGTATGCATCTACACACTCATACTGTACACACATGTGGATACGCATGGTTTCAACTCTCTCTCTCTCCCTCTCTCTCTCAAACATAATGTATACTCACACAAAACACACACACACACACACACAAATCTTCACAGCTACATCGGCAGTTCACATGTGTGACCAAAGGGGAGTCAAAGCCACTTGTAAATACAATTGTCTACTAATGTGTTGAGTGATAATTCCCAGGGAAGGCCGGCCAAACACACACACACACACACACACACCAAGTGTCTCAGCCACATGCATAATGTATGGGAGGCATTTGTGCAGTCTCTGTAATAACATAGAGACCACAGAAGAATTTAAAGCACTTCAATAATTCACCATAGCGACCATAGCACAGGGAAAAGGGAGATTTACGGAGTATATATATATATATACACTCACACACACACACACACACACACACACAGATTAGAAAGAGAGATAAAGGGAAAGAGAGGGGAAGAAAGAGAGATAGAGTGTGCAATGAGTAGAATGGCCTTTCATAATGAAATACACAATTAGACCACACACACACACAACCATTCACTTGCCCAGAATGTGACCTTCCTACAGAACCTATGGTTTTCGTGGCCATTGGTCAAAGCTGCCAGCTGCCTGTATCCAGTTAATCACACACACACACACACACACACAAAGTGCATCAATGGGCCCCATAAAGGAAAAGGCCAAGCAGAAGTGGCCTCTGGCTGTCAGGATCGAACAGTATTGACACCCACTCTAACAAGCACATGGCCAGCAGCACGCTGCACAAATCATAGGATGCCAATGGCTCTCTCTCTCACACACACAGGCCTGAGCTATGGAGATGGTGTGTGACTGCTCAGATCAACAAGCCACACACAATCACACACAGACACACAGGCCTGGGCCAGGATTTAGTTTGGAGCGGCAGTGTGACTGCACTGCTCAGCACCACACACACATGCACACACACACACACTCATAGCCACTTACGCAGAGGGAGACCGCAATGAAATGTTTACGCAGGGCTTTCAAGCAGGCCATTTGCAGCCGTCATCATCTGTCAAAACTAGCCACAGAGAGGGGGGTCTCAGTGTGTGTGTGTGTGACTCGTGTCACTCGTAAGGGTCTTATGTAGTGTGCTAGAGGCTAAAGCTTTCAGCTCACAAGCAGCCCAAGTCTCCACAGCTGAGCTAAAATTGCACATACACCTACACAAACACACACACACACCACTCGCTATTCCACACACTCTACTCTACTTAGACTTAAACTAATAACATGCTTATTTACGCCACATCACCACATCATGATAGGCAGTGCAAACACACACACACACAGTCTGAAGAGACTGGCATAGAGTATATACTGTAAACAACAAATTAACACTGCGGATGACTGGGATGACGTGGATGCTTTTAATATTAAAATTTCATCTTAATTAATAAAATCCCTGACATTCATTACTTTCACAGCAAACACTCACCAAGATACACTAACAATCCAAATGTACTATGAACATTAAAACACACACATACGCACACACACAAACACACACACACAAACACCATTCCAGTACACTATCAGCAATTCACAAATGCCAGAAGTGCTAACAGCTGGTGTCTGAAAGAGATTTTTTTCTCATCGTCCAGCTATTCTCGCCTCTGCTGCCATACCCAAATGAGGAAGAGGAACTGACACACCCGCGTGCGTGCGTGCCAAGCGGCAACATTCCATGCCAGACAATGAAGCCAAAAACGTTCTAAATTTGCAATACCACAGTCATCCGCTGGGGGCTGGCTGCAAAAGGGAGTCAATTGCCATAGACCCCAATGTTAAAAAGTCAATTTTCACAGCAAAAATAAACACATTTACAGCCTGGTTCAAAAAACGGTTTTGGTGCATTACGATCATTTTTGGGTCCATGACAACTGTAAAGGGGGTTGAATTTTTTTTTTAAATTCATAATCTTAATGCACAGATTAGTATCACTTTTAGACAAATTGAGGGCGTGGCTAGGATAAGCCGGGTTCTAAAGTTTGAGGACGGTTGTTACAGCACCATCATTGCCCATTCAGCCCTGAACTTCAAGATCACCGTTAGTACTGCAGTTAACTTTGAACATGTTTTGCCCTGCTGGTAACTGACCATCCAAGATGGCTTCACATTTTATCCGGTAAGTGACATTTCAGTCTTATCTGTCATTGTTAAAAGATATGTAGCATCGCTAACAGATTTGAATCACCCGAGATAGTAGTTACTAGTTAGCATACTATGTTCATGTCTTAAAACCATACAGCACCTGGAGTGAACCCAACACACTAATATCTGCCTCACAGTTGCCTATTTATAGTAACTTTATGAAGAGTAAGGTGGTGTTAACATTGTTGACTTGACGTTAAATATTTTCGGGACAGACCACTAAGCTCAGCCAGAGACGTTTTAATATGAGGCTGCATCCCTTTGATTAACAACAGTACAGCTAAAGTTAGCAATAACTTTGCTAATGGAGAGTGTAATGTGTTAATAAAACATTAACAAAGCTCTCTTGTAACATTAAAACCAATGATTGCAGTCTACAGTTTATCTTAAACTCATTTTAAAATGAGACGGAATTGATCGACCGAGTTCCATTCCTTCATTAACGTTAACGTTATGTGGAATTGAAGGTTGTGAAATGTACGCCATTAGCCGGGTCATAACTCCGGTAAGAGCCTCCTTGCTAAACTTCTCAGAAATTATAAGAAGCCCATAGTTGAGCCGTCGGTCATTGACATTCCTTGATAATCATGGCATAGGCTTTGTCTTTGGATAAGTTGGAAAGACATTTCTGTGGATTAAAATGTGTGAAGAAATGGCATTGTGTTCTATTAAACTGTAGAATAACATGTAAACCATTACTTTATTATAGGTAGGAGAAGTGTTACACACACACTTGTCAATAAAACATTTGCATGGTAATTGACAACTTGACAGCCAATATAATTAAATTTTTAAAATGGTAATTTCATGTTGGATTCATGTTGAAAAATTTTAAAAACTAACATTACTTTCTTCTTTTCCTGACCCAAACAGGTTGGACCCCATGAACAAGAGACATTTTGCACTAGAGCTGCGCAGGGACCATTTTGGAAGGTACTAATCTTTCCTCCAAAGAAACCATTTAATGTATTTAACTGCCTTTTCTAAAAACATGCTTTCCCCCTATATACCGTATATATTTCTGGTCTAACTAGTGGAAACTGCAGAGCATCCGCGGACCAAATGGACCAAATAATTCCAACTTGTGTTTCAACTTACAGGGTTCCCACGGGTCCTTGAAATCCTTGAAAGTTTGTGATTTTGAAAAAATAAGTTCAAGGCCCTGGAAAGTTTTTGAAAATAGGCATAAAAAGACACAGTCCTTGAAAGTGTTTGAATATTTTTGGTGGTCTGGCAGTCTCGCATCAATTTTACATGTGTCAGTTCTCCAGTTCTTTTAAAATGACATAAATTCTGCAGGTGGTACACTAATTTTTATTTTCATTCAAGTTTGTTTGTTCAACAGATTTTATTGGCATTCATTGGAGTTCATTGGTTTATTTAGTACTTCATTCTTGTATTTCCTGTTCACATGTAGGCTACAGGAAATCTGTTTACAAGAGCCTATGAGTTGCCTATGAGAAGCCTAATGAGAAGATCTAATAATATCTCACAGTCTACAGCTGTAGACTGTTGACAGTAGGTTATACGGCTCCTTATCCTGAATGACAAGTGTTGTTTCAATTGGTGCATAACTGAAAAATGCATGTTCCCTGGTTGATGATTGAAAAGCTCTGCACTGATATATCACTCTTTGCATATGCACAGTATACTCAAACGTTTCACCTTTATGCATGGTACAGAGTAGGGTACAAGGTGATTTAAAAAATAAAAAGCTCAATACTGAGGGCCTGAATGCATGCTCAATACTGAAGTCTTCAGATAAAAGTCAACTCCCTCAATTGCATCAGAATGCAGAAGGCATCTACTTAAAAATATTTTGAGGGTAGGCCACCAGTTCCATATAGCAAAGCACATCCTAAAGAGCAAAGTAATATAGCTTGTGTTCAGTAACCTGGGCTGATCAATGGGCAAAGTTTGTTGGGCTCACACCAATGTGTGTACTTGGCTAAGATAAACATGTTGTGGGAGTGGCGATAGGTATGTTAATGCACGGATGGACTGTAATTTCTGCATTACCTTCTACAAAAGCTTATTCATATCAAAAAAAAAATCTTTGACTATTTGGGTGCTCTGAAGCCGTCTCGCTAGTTTAGCCTACCTCTGTTAAGTAAGCTGTAACTTATTTAAATTTACTTGAATGCAGAAAAGGACATTTTAGGACATTTTACATTTTTCTGGGGGAAGGCAGATCACAGACCCCCACCATGCAAATATTTCTGTGAATTGATAAAGAACTAATTAAATGACAAAGCAAACTCAAAACTACCAAAGAGAGTCAGGTAGACAAAAATAATGATAATAATAGTTCAAATAAATCATCACAAATGTTGGAAAAACTTACTCATTCCAGCCAACTGACTGAAGTTGGCAACCCGCTCATGTATTGTCGATATATATGTAAGCTAAAAATACTATTAAAATTGTTCATTGATAACACATTCAGCAGTAGCAGTAGGTAATGCCGCCCCGTGTGGTCCTTGAATTTAAGAAAATTGGTCCTGGAAAGTCCTTGAAAGGTCCTTGAATTTGATGTTAACCAAGGTGTGGATACGCTGAACTTATTTTATTAGGAAATTTGCTGGTAAAGGTAGTGTGACAGTTAACCAGTTTCAGATGTACAGTTACATGTGCAATCTTCAGGTTTCAATTCTGAATTTAACATGCATCAAAGACCTCTTAAGCACTGAGGCAATTTCATCTTAAGATTATTTGTCAAGTCTTGTGGTTTGATTAAAGTAATTCCATAGACAGACCTGTGCCTTGTTTTAGGGCAAGTGGGACTACTGTGAATGGCTGCTACACAAAAAGTAAACATCAGTGTTTGAAAGTGGCATCCATAACATGCAGTTTGTCATGGATAAAAGTATGCCATCTCTTGATCTTTGTTTTTTGTTCCAACCCAGAACACTGACAAACTTTTCATCCAACAGCGACCATCTTCATACGCTGGGAACTGAAAAAAAATGTTTTGATATTGTAATCTAATTGCGTTCTGTTGTACAACACTTTGCAAGCTCAGTAGCTATAATAATATTCAGCATGTTACAAATAAGGTGAGTGAAGAATAATATTTGACTGAAATTAAAATGTTTTGCTTATGTTAAGCCCTTCACAACCATGCTCGCAATGTTGACTGGTGTTATGTCATTTTTGTCCTTGTACCTGTGCCATTTCAAATGAGAACGTACACTTTCATTTATATAGTCCTCAATGTATACCTACTAAACTAGATTACATTACAGTCGATAACTAACATTTCAGCTTCACATCAAAATGTAGGATGAGGAGGGCTGGTATAACGGTGAGAGTTGTGTTGGTGTGTATAGCTAACTTACGCTAGCGCACGTCAATTTAGCATTACTAAACAATTCATGGCTGTGCCTGAAGAAGTCTGTTCTCTAGGCCTACTTAACAGCGATTCTTATCTGAATAGTAATATACAACATTTTATTTTCAACAATTTTACTAAACAATTTTCACTCACCAGCAGTTTTTTTTTTTTTTTTTTAGCATTTATTCACTTCACTTAAACGCGCTCCAGTCCCGAAATGATGCCTCTCCAACGCTGCTTGGTTCACTAGAAGGGGAGGGTCTAACAGCTTTCTCAGGATAGCACCGTCTCCACCTTTTTATCCTTATTTGGACTAACCCGGCGTAGGCGGGTTTAGAACGTTGACTTAACTGTCCAAGATGGCAGCGCCCATAACCCCCGATTTTGGCTTCATTTTCACTGTTAAGGAATTCTATGGGTGACGTCACAGATGCTTTGTCCAGTTTTTATATACAGTCTGTGGTGCGCGCGCACACACACACATACACACCACAAAAACATAACTTTCCCCTCGTAGTTGGACCTACAGTACATCACAAAATAATCAGACACACATACATACATACACACACACACACACACACACACACACACACTACTCTGTGGATCAAGAACCTTGCATTTTGCCTCTTGGAGTTTTAACACCACAGGTGAAGTCCTCTGGTTTATACAGTAATGAGAATTTAATGTTCTCTAGCTGTGACGGAACCGGAGACGGAACCTCTCCACCTCATTTCATTAGAACAACAAAATTAGCACACCCAGCAATGGGGCTCGGAGTTGTGCATTCTAAATATGACGAGCACGTCAGTGCAAGCAGGATGTGCCAACTGCGAGTGATCCATCATCTGCACAAACAGTCATTACGCCACAGCCAGCCTCCTGCAATGACACACCACTTCCCTAGTCCTTTTCAAAAACACTCCATTTGATTTCTGTCGTTCACTAATTCTTTCCTTCACTGGCGCTTTTATTTGTTTTTTTTTGATTTGTAAGAACTTTTTAAGTATGACTGATATATTTTTTTCATCCAGTTCTGTTTTTATGTTAATTTCAAAGAGGACTTTGAAAAGGGAGATCCAATGTCAAACAGTCTACATGCCTATTGTCACAGGTCTTTGTGTGTGTGTGTGTTGTTCATATCAGTTTTGTTCTCCGGCACAACATCACGTCATGACAGCTAGACTATCCTTGTAAATGTTGGTGTTGTTAGAATAATGGGTAACACTTTATTTAAAGGGGTGACATGAGCCTGTTATAAACATTACATGACACAGTACAGGCCAAAAGTTTGGACACATTCATTCAATGCGTTTTTCATTATTTTTATGACTATTAACATTGTAGTTCTCTTTCGTTTCGAAGCCGAAACGTACGAATGGATGATGCCTATCATCTCCTACTTTTTCTGAAGTCAATTTTAACCAACTCTTTGAAAAAAGGGCAGTAAACGCTCTGACGCGCGCAGGCAACTACTTAGACAGCCCTGCGTGACGTCAGAAAGTCTATATATTGACTGCGCTTACGCTTCAGGTCCTCTTTGCCTTTTTCACCTCGCCTACAGCGTGTGTGTTTCTGAGTCGATCTTCGTTTGCTTTTGCAAATAATTGTAAAACCCAACGGCTTTTGTCAAAGCCCACCACAACAGCTTTTTTCAAAGCTCAAAGAGACGCAAGATGGCTACTCGTCGCTGTACCGACTGTGATCGTCCCATGGCGCTCTCCGACCGCCATGCTGTCTGCTTCATTTGCATGGGGAATGAGCATGCTATGCTAGCCTTCTCGCAGCCTGATCTCTGCTCAGCCTGTGAACGCCTCTCCCCCGCTGCTATTGCCGATCGAGCGGCATTTTTCGTGGGTTCCACTGGCTACTCAGCCGGTCTTCGGTGGCTACTCGGCCGTCGGTTAGCTTCTCAGCGGCTAGTCTGCTACCGGCTAGCCAGCTAACCGCGGCCCATCCGGCTAGCCCTGCTAGCTCCATCGGCGTTGCCTTTGCTCGCGGGGCTACTTCGCCGCTCCATGTCGACGACTCGGACGACCCGGTCATTGAGGCTGTTGATGAGGAAGAGCTCGCCTCCTTTCTCTCCGCGAAGGGATGCGCCACTATTGAGGATCTGCCACCAATCCAAAAGACCCACGCTAGCTTCAGAGCTAGCCACGATGGCTACCCAGGCGGCTAACAGGCTTGGCCTGCCCCCGCCTCAGCGCCGTCCGGGTGGGGGCATTTTGACCCTTTCTCCGGCGCGCTGCCTTCACTTGATGCCCTCCCCCTCCCTGCTCACCCCACGGTCGTGGCGGATGCGCAGGCCTCCTGGGAGGCTCCCTACGCTGCCATTGCCCCCATTCAGGGACACGTAGCGTTTTACGCGATGGACGGCGCGGGCGCCATTGGCCTCGTACAACTCCCGCGCGTTGAAGATGCGGTCGCTGGGTGCTTAGCACCATCTTCCGCCACCACCTGGACATCGCCTCCTGAGCTCCCTTCTAAGCCGTGCCAACGCACAGAAAAGCTTGTCTCTAAGGCCTTTATTTGTACAGGCCAGGCGATAAGGGCGCTTAACACCGCCTTCTTCCTCTCCTCTCTATCTGAGGAACTGGTGGCGGATCTCTCAGCGCAGCCGTCGGATCTCACTCTCCACCAGCTGCGCAGGGCCACCGTTCTCACCTCACTGGCCAACAGGGCGGCCTTTAAAGCCGACAGGCACCTCTGGCTGAACCTCTCGTCCATGCCAGAGAAGGAGAAGAGGCATCTTATGAACGCTCCGATCTCCGCTGACGCTCTGTTCGGCCAGGCGCTGGAACTTCAGCGCGATCGCTTAGAGAAGACGAGGTCGGGGTCTCAGGCCCTGCAACCCGTGCTTCCTAAGCGTGCTCCGCCTCAAACAGCCGCTCCGGCTCCGCCTCGACCGTGCTCGCGCTCCGCTGTGCGTTCTGTGCCTTGCGTGATGTTACGCCCCGAGGGCGCCGGGGCCTCTACTGACGTCGCGACCCCCGCGTCCTCTTCCTCACTCGCCCCTGGGCAGTGGCCGTGCGACGCGTCAGAGTCATTTACGGTCGAGAAGCACTCCCCCAACTCTCCCGCCGCCTCTGTCGGCCTTTTCATCGCTCAGATACGAGCAGAGCTGTCTGCTCAGTCAGACGCATCTGCCATTGTGCAATCGGGAAACTTCTCCCCCCTCTCCACCGACGTCACTGACGCGCGATCCAGGTCAGCCGCCCCACGGGGCGTCGCGAGTGATGTGCGCGACTCGCCAGCCACGTGTGAGCGCCGATGGGTCTCACACGCGGTCGGCTTGCCCTCAGCCCCCACGCTACGACGGGTCGCTGCCATGTCAGTCGAACGCTCTCCAGCTTCGCGGACAGCCTCAGTCACCGACCTCGGCCCCCATAGTGCCACTCGGGGGCAGCATAGCACTAAGAGCTATCAAAAAGAACATCAATGTGTACATTCTAGTGCGTACAGACAACACCATAGTTGTGGCTTATCTCAATCGCCAGGGTGGCACGCGCTCTCCGGACCTGTTTCGCCTGGCGTACAAGCTGCTCACCTGGGCCTCCCGCCACTTCCTGTCAATCAGGGCGGCGCACTTGCCAGGTGTGCGCAACAAAGGCGCGGACCTCCTCGCCAGGGGTGTTTCCGCGTCCAACCGACTAGCGCCTCTGCCCAGCCGTGGTGCACAGCCTCTGGTCCCGCTTCGGGCGGGTACGAGTCGATCTTTTCGCCTCGAGCGAGAACACTCACTGCCCAGCGTGGTTTTCGCTGGAACGACATGCGCTGCTAGGGTCAGACGCGCTGGCACATCCGTGGCCGCGGCGTCTACTCTACGCTTTTCCCCCACTTCTTCTGATGCGTCAGGTGTTGGCCAGGATCAGAGCAGGGGCTCACAGGGTGATTCTGATCGCACCCCATTGGCCATCTCAGAGCTGGTTCTCGGATCTGGTCTCACTGCTGGACGGCCAGCCTTGGACCCTCCCAGTGCGGAGGGATCTCCTATCTCAGGCCCGCGGAGGCGTGGAGACTGACGGCTTGGCCCCTGAACGGGCGCGTCTCCTAGAGTGCGGCCTGTCAGCCGCAGTTGTAGAGACTGTTTAGGCTGCTAAAGCTACGTCCACTAGGTCGTTGTATACACTAAAGTGGCGCGTGTTCAGCACATGGTGCAGAGACAGAGGCTGTGATCCTCTAGTCTGCCCTATTGGCGAGGTGCTTGCGTTTCTGCAACACCTGTTTGATCAGGGTCGTACACCCTCTACTCTGAAGGTGTATCTCGCAGCTATTTCAGCATGCCATGTCGGCTATGCTGGCGTTTCCCCAGGGGCACACCCCCTTGCGTCGCGCTTCATGAAGGGCGTCAGGCGGCTTCGCCCCTCTTCCATACGTTCGGTCCCTACTTGGGACCTGGCCACTGTCCTAACGCGGACTGGCCCTTACGCCCTTTGACCCTCTGTCGAGTGCCAGTCTAAAGATGCTTTCCCTTAAGACTGCGCTTCTGCTCGCCCTGGTCTCGGTGAAGCGCGTTAGCGACCTGACTGCTCTGTCAGTCAGTCCCGACTGTCTTGAGTTCACGCAAGATGACGCGCGGGTGATGCTGCGACCGAATCCCTTTTCTCGCCGTTCGAGGGTCATAGAGCTCTCAGCCCTGCCTGAGACGGGAGGTTCTGTGCCCGTCACTCTGAGCCCGGTCAGAGCGCCTCGTGCCTACTTGACGCGTACGCAGAGCATCAGGAAAACGAACCAGTTGTTCATCGTGAACGTGCCAAGGGTCAGGCCTTGTCTACCCAACGCATGTCGCATTGGCTTACTGAGGCCATACGTCTGGCATATGAGGCGGCGGGTGTTCCTCCACCTGTGCATGTCAGGGCGCACTCCACCCGTGGAGTGGCGGCTTCTTGGGCCTTCTGGAAAGGCGTCCCCATGCAGGATATCTGCCTCAGGCAACACCTTTGCACGTTTTTACGCATTGGACGTCACCAGGCCGGGTGTAGCAGAGAGTGTTCTCTCTGGGCCCGGCGGCGGTCCCATGGATCTTCCCACCTCAGGCTCCTCGGTGTAGGGCTCTTGAGGTTAGGTTGTAGTGATCCACTCGTACGTTTCGGCTTCGAAACGAAAGAGAATGTTACGGATACTAACGTATCCTCGGTTCTCTGAGTGAGAAGCCGAAACGTACGCTTCGGGCCTCAATCGCCGACGCTGGCGAGCTTGGCAAAGAGGACCTGAAGCGTAAGCGCAGTCAATATATAGACTTTCTGACGTCACGCAGGGCTGTCTAAGTAGTTGCCTGCGCGCGTCAGAGCACTTACTGCCCTTTTTTCAAAGGGTTGGTTAAAATTGACTTCAGAAAAAGTAGGAGATGATAGGCATCATCCATTCGTACGTTTCGGCTTCTCACTCAGAGAACCGAGGATACGTTAGTATCCGTAACGATTCTCACTGAAGGCATCAAGACTATGAATGAACATGTGGAGTTATGTACTTAACCAAAACAATGTGAAATAACTCAAAACATGTTTTTTGCACACTCTTGGCATGATTTTCACTTCACAGGTATGCCTTACCAGGGTTAATTAATGAAATTTCTTGCTTTATCAATGGAGTTGGGACCATCAGTTGTGTTGTGCAGAAGTCAGGTTACTACAAAACCTTTTTTGATTTCTGTCTCAGAAGCAACAGCATTATAGTTTCTGGTAGTTAGTCCCTCAAATGTCTCTTATTATTCACGTGATGCCTACTACCAGGAACGCAGAGACAAAAATCCTTCATAATGCGAGGTTGGTTTTATTTAAAAATAATAATGGTAATAATTGATTTGCCTCAGGTGCACTGTGGAGTGGTAAGACTGTTTTTAATGACCCGCTAATTATTACTGTTGACTTAGCCTAAATCCAGCGAACTCTGCAACTAGAAGGACTAAATGAAATTTGTTGAAAATGACGCCACATGTCTCCAAAACTCTGACTCACTTGAAAATAAGGCCCTAGTTCAATGTGAAATATTCCTTTCTTACGATTTCTTGAATTTCATGATGTGTTGAATCCTAGAATTGCTTATGACTTTTAAACCACCACCATCATCTACTTTACCAACTTAGGTTAAAAAAAAACGCCATCAGGAGACCGTGGACATCGGAAGAGTGTGAAGCAGTCAAGAGGCAGTTGAGAAAGTTTTTAATAATCAATAAAACACCAGGTAAGGCAGATTGCGAGAGATGCCTTGCCGTAGAAAAAGATGTGCTCAAAAACAGGGATTTGAAGGCTGTTAAATATTTTGTGAAGAACAGGAGCTATGAAACAAGGAAGAGTTATGAGGCAGGAGATTGTTGCCATTGCCTTCATCTACCTATTAATATCACAACTATTATTGTTTTTAGTATTGTTATTTTCAGTTCAGGGCAGTATTTACTAAAAGCCGCTAAGGATTTTTTGTGTGATCATCTATGGTAAAGAGAATATATCATTGAATAATGAGATTCTGAGAAAACTTTTGTGGTGTTTCTGAATTAAGGTCATGTGCAGTGTGCATTTTTAGTAGCACTACTTACAAGCTGCCATTTTTTGTTTTGTTTTACAAGTGGTACTATTGTACTGAGGTTCTGTGAATAAACCCTTGTGTGGTATGAAACTATTTCTATGTGGTGTGATGGGTTTTGCATACCAGTACCTAATCCTGCCCTGGAGGACAAACCAAGGATATTTGTAAGAGGCAGTGAAGGCTTTAATCTAGAAGTTGTTTCCCTTAATGGTAATATATAACCCCTGTATTCAGGAAAGTGATGCACATTCAAAAGCATGTAGGATTCAAAATTCAAATGGGTTTATTGAGGCAAAACTACAATAAGTAAATACAAAAAATAGCAGAAAAAAAAGATGGTTACCAGAAAAAAAGGTTGCAAAAATAACATCAACACTCTGGGGTCTGAGGCCTTTTGGATACCTCTAAGGTAGTCTGAAACCTTCTACCTTTTTTGAATATTGTACCTATCTAAAGCCCCCCCCCCCCACCCCATTCACATGAATGGGGACGGGGGTTGAACCATTCACACCTGGGACCTGCATTAACTAGAAGATCCAAAAAACGTCTCGCTACTTTCGTAGCTTCGGTTCTCCAAAGAGTCCCGTCGACACACAATTGAGATATCGCAACCCCAGTTGCGCGCATGCTGAGCATAACTACAACCAACCCTTTGAAAAAGGGAGCATGCAACTTTGCAGCTGCCTGCAGCCCGCGCAGTCGCGAGCTCTAATAAAGGCAGCTCGTATAAAAGTTGCAAACACTCTAATTACCTCCTCTTTCGCCCGAAACATCCAGACCTGGCAACTTGAGGCAAGGTGTATTGTGTGTCGTCGGGACTCTTCGGAGAACCGAAGCTACGAAAGTAGCGAGACGTTCTCCTTCATTCGTCCCTTCCGACACACAATTGAGAGCATACAACCAACCTCAAGGAGCTTCCACTCACATGAGGGAGTCGTAGAGTCAAGTAACAGGCAGCTACCGGCGAGGAGCGGATCACACTCCCGCGACACCCGTGCCAGTCACGTCTAGCGCGTAAACCTGACAAAAGTGTAATCAAAGGCCCCGGAGGCATCCTGACAGGTATCTGCCAACGTGCGGTCTCCTCAGGCAGTGCGAGAGCTGTGTAGACTCGTTTGACCCATCCTGGGCAAGGGCACTCAAGCAGATGACCCTGGAGCGAACGCTTCAGGAGAAGACTACAGGAAGACGGAACGGGTTCGGGCAGAGGGTGACCCTTGAGTCAGCCACAGCAACTCCAACAAATACCCATACGCTTAGCTGAGGTTAAGGCAAGTAAGAACGCAATCTCCAGAGAGAGGAACTGTAGAGCGATTGAGTCTAACGGCTCAAGGGGGAAGCCTGCCAGACCCCAGACCACTACTGAGAGGTCCCAGGGACAAGCCGACCTAACGCGCCGGTGGTTTAGACGCCTGGCACCCTTGTGAAGCTGGAGTCGAGAGGGTGGACCCCAGGGACACCCCACCAAGCCCACAGATCAGCATAGATGGACTCTAACGTCCTAAGTATGGAAGGCGACAGCTCAAGCTCAGTATGTGCTGGAGTAGTGAGAGCACACAAGCAGTGGAGCAGGACAGTGGGTCAAAGCCCCGAGCCGCACATCAAGACCTGAAGCATGCCATAACAATGCATAGCTCTTCCGGGCCATAGCACTCTGGACCGAGCCAATCACAGAGGAAACGACCTTGTCCCAGCAGTTTGTCCTGTTCAGGAGCTAGCTGACAGGCTTCAGGGCGGGGATGCTATATCAACCCGCATGCCTGGGAGAGCAGGTCTCGTCTCTGCGGTAGCGACAACGGTTGACCATCCAGCAGTGAGGCCAGGCCCGCGTTCCAGCCCTTGGAGGGCCAGAAGCCATCTGGCTGAGCGGCCTGAGCCCATGGTCCAGCCTTGTTAGACACGACCGTGGTAACCACTCCCTGGCGGGACCGCACCTAAGCGCTGCTGCGCACAAGGAAGACGGGCGCCTCCAGTGGTTAAACAATTCCCACATTTCACTGGACACTCTAACCTGGCAAGTCCGATGCAAGCATGAGGACATGTCCCTCCATACCGGGCGCTACTGTAGCAGGCGGAGGTGTAGGAGACTCAGTGGTGTGGTGCATCTGGCAGCGCACAGCCGACCACAAGCCTGGGGCACAGACCTGTCGTGACCTCTGTTCCAAGTCTGAAATGTCACAGACGCCCCCCTATGCCTATCAGTCTCTTAGGGGAGAGAGTGAAGGTTGAATCGACGCACTTCATGAGGCAACGGGGAGACAGAGAGAGGTCGAACGGGAGGGCTGCGCATTCGAACGCTCCGCCTTCGAAGGCAAAGCGGAGAAGCATTGCGCCCACTCACGATGCCAATGACGCTCTGACGTCAGCTCTACTCACAGGCCGCAGGTCGGCGTGAGCTGGAGCAACAGTCCAAGCCTGACAATCAGGACTGCTCTGTGGGAGAGGTAAGGTAGCAATCCGCAGCGCGACGCTGTCACCCTGCTGAGCTCCCGAGGTGAGCCCTGTAGCACGCAACCCGAGGACTGAGGTGGTGACGCGCGGGGATCCCAGGGGCCGGAAGTGCTCCTGAAGCGACTTCCTGATGCCCTAGGGGAAGACTTGCTCCCCTGCGCAAAAAGGCGCGGAGCTGACGCCCTGCTGACGCTTGAGGCGAGGCCCATGGCACACGCCTGTAGCGGCTCTGTAGGGCTGGGGGCGTAGCTGAGGCGACATCCAGATGCCTAAGTGGAACACTCTCTTCCTTGTCTGGCTGTGCGTTGCACACACGCTCACCGCCAACAGTAGGGGCTCACGAGCGGTAGTGGGAGTGGCTCCATGAGGTTGGCGGCACATCTGAGGTGACAGCCAGTACCCGCAGGGAGCGCCTGCATCCACCGCCCAGCTGCATGGCATGCACACATCCCTTGCTAGGCCGCAGGCAGGCACAGGCTGGATGAGAGCTAACGGTTGGGGCCCGAAAGCAACGGCGGGGGTGCCTTCACAAGTCTGGCGTCGCCCCCACAAGGCTGGCGGCGCATCTAAGGCGACAGCCATGTACCTGTGGGTAGAGACCACATCGACCTTCCAGCCGTGCGCATGTCCCAGCCGGGCCGTGGGGGGGGTGGGGGTTCTGTCTGCCCCCGAGCCAGCCTCCACCAAGCAGGTGGAAGGAGCAGAGGCACGCAAGACGCAGCGAGGGTGGCTCTGTAGGGCTGGAGGCGCGCCTAAGGCGACATCCAGATGCCTAAACAGAACACTCTCCTCCCCCATTCAGCTGTGCATTATGCACACGGCCAGTGCTAACCGGCTGCGGAGTGGTTCCGAAGTCTGAGGTGACACACTGGACCAGATGTCCGATTGGCGCAGGGGGAAAGGCCTGAGAGCACATAACCTCAGGGCCACTAGGGGGCAGTAGGCACACAGGACGGCCCTTGGGTCCCATCCGGAAGAGAGCCAGGCTGGCCGTAGGCTGCACAGTCTACTTACTGGACAGCGCTTGTCGAACTCCTTCTAGAACTGCAGATCAAAGGAGTAAGAATTCCACTCTCAGCCCACGGTGAGTTTTACCCCCTTGCATCAACCGGGATTTGAACCCAGATCCCCTGCATAAGCAGATGCTAATGCATTCAACCACATTAACATTTACATTACATTTATGCATTTAGCAGACACTTTTATCCAAAGCGACTTACAAAACGAGGATAACAATCAAGCTACATAGCAGAAACCTTAAGGAGCATAGTGCTAGGGGATAGTGCTTCAGTTCATTTTAGTGCATTAACACAGCTACACCTTCAGTGAGAGCAAGATAAAAAACAATAGAGGTGGCATTAGGGCTATTTAAGCACAAAACGCCAGCTTATGGCTCGAAGGAGCATCTAGAGCTTGAGAAAACACAATTCAAAGTATTTGTACAAGCTGTTCAACAACACCGTTTTCATGAACACGACGGGATTTGAACCCGCGACTCTTGAGTGGTAGGCGATATCGGATCCGCTTAATCAGTGCATCTGGATGCTTAAGGTGTTTACACCACCTCGTATTTGAGTGGCTCAAACGGAGTAACAATCGGACGAAAAATTCGTCCATTTGTTAGAGGATTCCGGCTTTCAACTCTCGTTGAAACTACATAGTCGGATTATCAGTTTCTCACTGTTACCACTGAGCTATCGTGAATTCCAAGTGACAGTAGAATTTTCACGTAAATGGAAGCCCCATTCAATGACTGCTACAGCTAAGTAAACATGCCAACGGACGGGCTGAACTGGGAGATAAACAAGTTGTTTCATCACCGTCTGAAAAAACGTCCACCAGTGCATAGAGTGCAAGCACTGGGGCTCATTAACAGTGGCCGTGTGGAGAGTGCGCTGTGTTTGTGTCAAACATGAGGGCGAGCTGAGCTCCACCACGCTGTGACAGGGGACACAGACAGCAGCTACAGAAGCTGCCTTGAGAGCACGCTAGTCACCGTAGCACGCTAGTCACCGTAGCAGGGATGAATTGGCGAGGAAATCTCCATCGACGTTATAGAACGGTAGGCATCGTCGTCTTCGAACGGTGAGCGTCTACTGAGGTTTCATCTCTTCAGAGTCTGCTGGAGAGGGCACGGAGCTACGGAGGAGCACAGCAGCGGCACAAGGGCAAGGCTAAAGGGGCTAAGCCACAAGGCCTGCTAGCCGCTGGGATGCTAGCAACTCGGGGGCCTCACATGAGAGGCTAGCGGGGAAGAAGAGGGAAGCCGGGGCCTGAGCCACAGGCAATCTAGCCTGAGAGGAGCTAGCTGGCTAGCTGCAGACAGTGAGGAGCTAGCTTAGGGAGCTAGCTCAGTGGAAGAATCCTCCATCGCCGAACCAACGGCGTTTCTGCAGTCTTTCCTGTGAGAATCTTCGTGCGGCATGGCTCTGAGGCAACTCGCACACCGCTTCACCGACGACATCGCGTAATCCTGGGGCACCGAAGACGGTTTGCCGTGGACTTACTGGCGTAAGCCTCGCGGTAAGTGAAGCAAATCCTAATATTTTATCTCGAAGTAGTAGCCTTAAGGCTGTTTGGTTGGCTAAGTCTAGTTGTTAGCCAAGGGTTGGAATAAGTTAGCTAGAGCGCACAGCGAATACTGGCGTAAAGCCTCGCCAGATTCCGCTGAGGGCGAAAGAGGAGGTGATTAGAGTGTTTGCAACTTTTATATGAGCTGCCTTTATTAGAGCTCGCGACTGCGCGGGCTGCAGGCAGCTGCAAAGTTGCATGCTCCCTTTTTCAAAGGGTTGGTTGTAGTTATGCTCAGCACGCGCGCAACTGGGGTTGCGATATCTCAATTGTGTGTAGGAAGGGACGAATGAAGGAGAACTAGATTAGAGGTTTCTGGGGGTGTTACATGTTTCTAGGACAAAAACTCAAGGGGCCTGATTTTCAAGTTCAATCGTCCATAGTCTGACGTATAAAACGCAGTTCTCTTTGGGGGAGTGGCCAGTGCAGAGCGTGTAGGAAAAGTGGACATCGCGCCTGGCGCATAGTTCAAATGGGTTGTCTTAAATGAGTAAATTAGTCATGGGTGTGTTTGGGGCGTAGCATGTTACTAACCAATTAGAGTTCACACTCTCATTCCCTTTAAAAGTCCGGCGCACGGTGCATTCCATGTTCCATGGCATATTATGTATTATGATGGCGGATTATACTTGGCGAAATGTTTTCATGTGAAGGAAATGTGCAGTGAAGTCACGGGAGATTTACAATATAACCAAAATATTAACTTAAACCATGTTCTGGTGGTGTAGCCTAATATGTACAGTCTTGTTTCTTGACAATCTCACTTGAAAAGTTTATTTACATCCCTATGTGTCCACCACTGGTCAAATAGTCCGTCAGTTAGGCTACTTATTAATTCTCAGTGCTTACTGCAGTCAACTAAAGTTTGCAAATATTATATATTTTAATAAAATAACTATGGTGTGATGTATGTGATGTACATTTGAATTTTATATTTCGAGGACTGGGCAGCTGCTTGCTCCTGCTGATGAAAGAAGCTTCTTGTGCCTGCACAAAGCACTAAGCGCACATAAAATAGCCTTTGAACAATGCGCGAATGATTACAAACCAGGATTTTTCTGGTCAGTGGCGAAATTACTTCCACTTCTCAAAAATAGCAAATTCGAGCTATGCGCCACACCACACCCCTTCTTTTCAGTGACACGCCCAACTCAGCGCAAAGCCATCTGCTATATTGACAACGTACATTTCTGCCGGAAAAAAGAACGATGCGCTCACACAAAATATCAATGACAGGTTGCGTATGTCGCAAAAGCACTGTGCGCCATGTGCATTATCGGGCCCAAGGAGTGTTAAAAGTATTTGGTTCCAAAAGCAAAAAGGGTCCTATATAGGACCCTAGACCTATAGAGAGAGAGAGAGAGCACAGATCAAATGGTAGACCAAACAGAACAGATAATGCAGAACAAAGACCAAATGACGAACCCAATTCAAAAGAGAGAGTAAAAAACCAACCAACTGGGGAACCAACAGAGAATGTCTAACATACTGTAGAGCAAATGGCGAATAGAACAGAGAATGTTTGTGTTGGATCAGGGGTACGGACTGATTCCTTTTTGAATTTCTATGACGGTGTGAAGAAAAAGATGTTGTGTATATCATGCCCTATGGAGAACCTACTCTATGGACCAAACTGATCCAATCCTCCAGAAAAAATATGATCAAGAACGTGGTGAAGCACAAATACAATACACAGACCACTGTGATAATTATGATGTCCAGCAAACCAGCAAACAATGACAGATCTGTGAGTTTCACAATGAGGCACAAGAGAGGGAGAGAGGGAGCAATTCCATAAAAAGTCTTCTATGTGTACGTTGCTCTTTGACTACATAGGAGCAAAAAAAAAAAAGCCAACCCTAGATGGTCTCCATGCCCTCCCGTTTATAAAGGATTGCTGAAATATACTTACTCTTTCAAAAAAATCCCTTGACTTTAGGGCATGAATCTATAAAAAGCCCTTTCTCTCTCTCTCTCTCTCTCTCTCTCATATCTTTGCCAATTCAAATAGAAGTCAAGCCTTTGCCTTCTCTGCACAGGGACATTTTAAGCCTGTCAATCAGCTAGACTGGGGATTAAATAAAAGATACATTGTCATATTGGCAAGGACAGAGTCAAAATTAAATTACTCTCTGTCACCCAGAGTGTGTGTGTGTGTGTGTGTGTGTGAGAGAGAGAGAGAGAGAAAGTGTGTGTGTTCATCTAGCCCCATGTGACATCAGAAACCCTTTTCTTTCTGTTCAGTCAGCTGGAGCAGCTTCATCTCAGCTGCCTGGGATGCAGAAAAGTGGCACTTTCACAGACAAAACTTCTGTATTGATGAGACAGACTTTAGCAGAGAAGGAGAGAATTGGTGAGCACAGACCGGCACGTAGCGTAGGCCTTAGAGATACAGTATCTTAACGCCATCACACACAAAATAATTCTGGTAGACCCTATAGATATATAAACTCCTCTATCACACATTTCTCTTTGAACATGAAATTGCTGTCTAGCACAATACAAGTTAGACACAATCTGAGACATACAGTATATGAGAATTCGAAGTGATCCTCAGGACCTCAGCACCAAAGGCTGGAAAATACTGTATACACCCATATGTATGAAATCCCATCATATCAACCATTATATGTTGTATATGCCATAACCGTCTATGATTGTGCTATAAAGGTGTACAAAGTCAAACACGCACTCTCTCACACACACAGATACACACTGAAAACCTTTTTGTATATATGTGTCTTGTGTGTATGTGTATCTATGTATGTGTGTGTGTGTGTGTGTGCGTATCCATGACAATATGTGTGTGGATTTTTACAGTAGTTCTCAACTGCCCAAACCCTATAGCTATGGAGCTATGGAGAGGTCTGGAGCTATGGAGAGGTCAAGATAGTGAGAAACAATACAGGCTAAGTGCTGAGAATGTCTGGCCAGGGGTTTTTATGAGCTGTGTAATAGCATTGTGTGTGTGAGCAAGACATAAAGAAACATTATGTTATCATAAAAGTTATACCTGCATAATTACTGAACAAATACCAGAACAAAAGCAACAGATTGGCTGCATCAATAAATGTGTGCAAGACCAAGAGAGAGAGGCAGAAAGACAGAAAGAGATGGGCAGAAAGCGAGAGGAAGACAGAACGAGAGAGAGTTTGTTGAAGGAGCTAGTAGGGTTCATAGTGAGAAAATTAAACTGCAGTGAAGCTTGTAAATAAATATTTGGATGATGCAAAAAGTGTGTGTGTGTGTGTGTGTTGTAAAACAGGATGTGTGCAGCGGCAGGGCCAGTGCACTGTGAAATAGCCCAGCTGGTTAGTCTGTCACACTCATTCTACTACAGAGATGAGAGCCAGTAGACAAGAATCTACACTAGCCACTTACACATGTGTGTTTGTGTGTGTGTGTGTGTGTGTGTGAAAATGGTGGCTAGGTTAAAGGTGCCATCATCATCATTTCCTGTCACACTTGCTGGGTAGGGCACACACACAGGAAAGGCAATCCCCCCCCGAGACTTCACCTGCCTGCAGTCAACAAGAGCCATTTATTGGCTTCATTAATAATCTTTGTTGTCAACATGAAATGCATCACCTTGAGCTGTCAGCGATATATCAGCCAACAACCACAGGAGTGTGACTACACAGACAGAAGCATAGGAGATGTGTGTGTGTGTGAGTGTGTGTGTGAATGTGAGAGAGAGAGAGAGTGTGTGTGACTGTGTCTGAGTATGTGTGTATGTGTGAGTGAGAGAGTGTGTGTCACATGTATAGGAAAAAACAATACCAATATAATAAACGAATGTGAGAATCACATGATCAGAATCACATGTTCAATACACTCAGCACCTGCGAAACAGAGTGCCGTGTGTGTGTGTGTGTGTGCAGTGCAGAAGCTGCTTATGGATGTTCTGCCCAAAACACTGCAGCCCCTCTGCGTTGGCATGGCAACCAGAGTCTGTGTTCCCCCTTGCATGACGACATCTGTATGAGAGCATGCTCCGTGCACACACACACACACACGCTCCCACAATTGTCCTTCATTAACTTCTTCCTTCAAATATATTTCCTTCCTTGCCGTCTTCTCATCCAACTCCTTTTTCTCCACCCACACCCCCCTTTCCTCCATCTACCTCTTTTCTCCCTCTCATTCCCCCTCCCCTCTCTCTCTGTGTCAATTAACTCAGAACTGTGTATTTTGCTGTGTATTAAGTAGAGATGTGGGTGTGTAATAGACAGACCTACCCTGTACAAGACATGTGTCTGTGTGTGTACGAGGGAGAGTATCTCTCGCTCAAGACATGAGTGCTTTGCACTAGGAGGTGTGTGTGTGTGATTGTGTGTGTGTGTGTGTTTATATGTGCACACTCTAGGAACGGCTTATAAGACATAGTAGGAGTAATAGAAAACGGTAATTACATTAGAGTATATTTCATATTTCATGTGATTCGCTCTTTCAGCGGCAGTGAGCAGGAGAGTGTACGAGAGAGCGCGAGTGAGCCTGTGGAGCTGACTGACTGCATACATTAGGTCAATAAAAATAAAGTCCTGAGCCTCAGTAAAGGTCCGCAGCTGTAAAATGTATTCCAGTGGTGAATCCCCAATCCCCCGTCCACACACACAGACACACACACACACACACACCGTTCTTTCTTTTTTATTTATTTAAATATTTTTTACTGCTGCAAATCCCCCGCCCCATTAAATCCACCTTGCACTTGAGTATCACTGCAATCAACTATGTGAGTTTATGGCTTGACGGATGAGACTGGGTCACTGGCATGATACACAAACATAAAACACACTCATCAATCACTACAGGTGGACACATGTGACCTGCGTAGTGTGTGTGTGTGTGTGTGTGTGTGTGTGTGTGTGTGTGTGTGTTGCTAATCAATGTGTGTGCTAATACAGCTCTGAGAATACAGTTGCAATAGAGGAGATAAACAAGCAGGTGTGCCACACAAACAACAACCACCAAATTTTGGAAGTGACACAGAGCTGTTGTAAACATAACATACACACACATATATCCTTAACATTGTGTGTGTGTGTGTGTGGGTGGGTAACCCTAATGCTAATAATATGTGTGATGTTATGTTTGGCTAGTGACCCCTTATTTTTCAAGTTACTTATGCTTCAAATAAAAGGTTACCCACAGCAAATGGCAAACCTCTGCATGACTGTAGGCAGCTAGGTTAGCCCCTTGAGCCGTGGATCTGCCCAAGGTGTCTTCCTCGTCTACTACAGATAAAAGACAAGGGAGTTTTTATTCTTGCCCCTATTGCTCTCTGCTGTGCCATGAGCCATGGCTTTTGTAGAAGGTGCTGTATAAATAAAGCTGAAATGGATTTATGCAACACGCAACATGTTGCACACATTTCTCTTGTTATTGATTCACCTCCTGTTGTCCAGCACCCAGACAACTGAGACATACTACTGAGACTGTGTGAGACTGATGCGTGTGTGTGTGTGCTCACACATATACTGATCTACACACACACACACTCACACAGAAACCCACTCTGCCCTACCCCACCCACCCACACACAGATGCACACAATCTATCCACACACACCGATCCACAAACACACACACACACACACACACAAAGATATCTTGCATCCCACTCATTCACACACATGCACACATACACACTTGACATCCCTCATTATGGCACTGACCAACGTCACCTCACACACACACACACACGCACACACACAGGTGCCTGACAGGATCTCCCACGTCATCTGGAATGGGAGCGGCGGCGGCGGCTTATCAAATGAAAAGGTGCCATCTGCCTTGTGTTGGCATCCAGTGCCGTGCTCACACACACACACACACACACACAAACACACTCACACACACAGCCTCTGTGCCACAAGTCCAGCAGAGGATGACAACCAAGGGGAGGCAAGGCTATTTTCACCTGCTCCAACAGTGGGATTGAGAGACAAGGGAGGAGAGGAGAGGAGTAGAGAGGAGGCTGGATGAAAAGAGAGAAGAAGGAGAGGAGAGAAGGAACAGATGTTTGGATGAAGAGAAGAGGGGAGGGGGAGGTAAAGAGAGGAGGTATAGAAGATTAGGAGAGGGGAGAGCAGGAGAAGAGAGGAGATGAGAGGGATAAGGAGAAATAACAGATGATTGGAGGAAGAAGAAGAGAGAGGAAAGAAAGGATTGTGAGATATAAGGAGAGGTGGGGAGAGAAAGAAGATAGTGGATGGGTGGAAAGGATGAAAGGATTGGGTGAGGAGAAGAGAGGTGAGAGAAGAACATTGTGCTCTGGTCTCCTGGTTTGGGGCTGTTTGATGTAAATTGACTTTTAGGTTGGCAGGCTCAAGCCCACCTGCTGCACACACACACACACACAAACGCACGCACACACACAAACACTCACACACTCATACTCTCTTGTTTCTTCACTCTCTCTCTCCTTCACACACACAGATTGCACTGAGTACATCCAACAACCAAGTATGTGCATGCTTCGTCCACACAATTCTCCACATAATTACATTACATGGAATGTTCCCAAACAGAGGAAACACATATAAACACAAACACACATATATAGTACATTATGTGCATATATAGTACATTATCTATCATAAGGAAGACAATGTTGCTTGCTCCTAGTCTGTCTCCAAACATGCAGTTTCAGAGAGAGAGGGAGAGAGAGAGAGAGAGAGAGAGAGAGAAAATTCACCCCACCCCCACACACACACCAGGAGTTTTCCAAGACATAAAGCAGGAAGATGGTCTTTACTTATCTGAAAGTAGTGTCTCACATGCACTCCAGAAAATGCCATAGGAAGTGCAGTATGCATAATGCATACTCCACGGCCACACCCACCAAAGCCACACACACACAAAGTGATATGCATAATGCAAACACTATGCAAGATGCAAAGACATTTTAGGCTGTGCATCGCAGTTAAGTGTTACCCTAAAATTAAGATTGTAGCATTTAGAAAATAACCCTACTGTAGACGTGGACTTCTGAGGAATTTTTTTAGAAAAAAATCAATCTGGTCCGATTCTAACTAAATAAGACTTAACCTATTAACAGATTCAGTGGTGCTGTGACAGGTCTGTATACAGACTTTCTTGTTCACACTTTGAGTATTTGTGATGGAAAAAAAAATCACTCCCAAAATATACTGGAAAAAATTTGTTGTTTAACCATCTTCATCAGCTACACTGTGCTTGTCATCTCAGAGATTCCATGAAATCATAGTGTTAACTAGTAATTTTAAATGATAGACTGCCATTGCTACACAGTCACCCATCGGCTTGTTTTTGGCAAGACTAGAATGGACTGACGGATGTCCACTGATGATAAATGCATCTTCAGACAGGGCCATGTCTAGGTTTTTAGAGCAGTCATCAGTGCACATCTCTGTGGTGTTCTAGTGTAGGCTGTTGTCTGTATTATCCATATTGCCTGGGACAAATACTGGCTGCTGTTTGGATCAGAGGGCCTGTCTCATAGAATGCATGTGTTTCTACCTTCTATTGTCCCACTCATTGGTGAATGGAGGACGGGGGTGTTGACAGCTAAACAAGAGTCATTCACCTAATTGCCATAAGCCATTTCATGCCTGATGAACTACACATGCCGTGCCTCTGGTATACAGACTTCACTGCTTCGGAACCAATGCTACCGCCTAATATGATCAGTTTAGCTCCCTGGAAAAAAAGAAGAAAACATTCTTGAATCTACATAATTTACAAAAATATGTTTTGTTGTGTTGTACATGTGCAAGTTGCATATGTATTATGCAGATATGATTATGCTCTTATTCAGCCAACCTAAATGAAATATGAGCTAAGCTTTGGTAAAGTGTGTGTGTGTGACAAAGAGTACAACGTGTGCGTGTGTGTGTGTGT
>JAGFZM010002297.1:64642-86506 GCA_017657215.1 Limnothrissa miodon
CCATGCATATTTACATTGGTTGTGTGTGTGTGTGCGTGTATGTAAATGTAAGTGAATAAGTGTGTATGTGTGTGTGTGTCTGTCTGTGTGAATGAAAGTGTATAAGCATGCATGTGTCTGTGCCTGTGCTTGTGTGTGTGTGTAAATGTAGGTGTACAAGTGTGTGTGTGTGTGTGTGTGTGTGCGTGCGTGCGTGCATGTGCGTGTGTGTATGTATGTATGTGTGTGTGCTCGAGCAGTCGTCCATTCTTATCTCCCTCTGCCAGGCCTGCTACACTCACAAACACTTAAAAGAGCCTCCAGCTGTCAGTCACCACATCACACAGGCCTGGGAAATGTCACACACACTCACTCACACACACACACACACACACACACACACAGAGAGAGAGAGAGAGAGAGAGAGAGAGAGAGAGAGATGTGAGAGAGAGGTAAGGAGAGAAGGGGGAGAGGGAGAGAGAGAAAGTGGTGAGAGGGAGAGAAAGAAATATAATGAGAGAGAGAGACAGTTGTAGAGAGGGACAGAGAGTGAAGATGAGATCCATCAACAGAGAGAAGGAATGAGTGGAAAGGGTGTCGCACGTGTGTGTGTGTGTGTGTGTGTGTGTGAGTGAGAGAGAGAGACAGACAGAGAGAGACAGAGAGAGAGAAAGAGAGAGAGAGAGAGAGAGTCAGAAAGAGAGATTTGTTGAAGGAATGAGAAATGAGGAGGAGTGGCAAAAGGGTTAGGTCTTAGCGCGCATGTGTGTGTGTATGTGTGTGTGTGTGTGTGTGTGTATGTCGGTGTGTATGTTGACACTCTTCCTCTCAGTTGGAACGCTGCCAGAGGACCTGAGGCTGCATGGATATACAGGGACATTTATCTGCTTCAAACACCCATTAAACACACACACACACACACACACACACACACAGTCCAGGTGCAACTCCACAATAGCTTGTACCCACTATGTTCCATTCCAATATTTATATTCATGTGCTTGCATGTGTATGTGTGTGCCTGTGTGTGTGTATGTCAGGGGTTAGAGTTCTCTAGCTCTCTAGTTCTCTACTTAGTGGTGGCAAGGCCAGTATTGTTCTTCTTAAGTTTCTTATTCTTATTTCGGATTTTGGATCCGCTACTCCTCCTAGGGCTTTCGAGACACTGTTCCAACTCTGACACGTCCGGCCTGGTTGTGAGGGGTTTTGGAGGGGATTGAGAGGGGGGGTGTTGGTGGGGGGGGATTGGTCCACCTTGCGGTTTCTGCTGAGAAAATGCAGTCAAGTTTATAATTGCTATTGTAATAAAGGAGTGCTTCTATTTTGCTGGATGTATATGATCATTTGTAGTTTACAAATTTGTGCATTTGGGAAAATTCTAAAATTATTTTTATTTTCTGTCCTTTATTAAACTTTTATTCTTTTAACTTTTTTTTTTTTTTTTACTTTTACTCTTTGTATAGGCCTATTATTAATTATACCCTTGGTGTAACTTTTAATCTTATTTGTTCTCTATCGTTTCGAAGGCGAAACGTACAAGGGGATGATGCTGATCATCTCCTATATTTACTGAAGTCAACTTTAACCAACCCTTTGCAGTAAGCACACTGACGCGCGCAGGCAAATACTTGATGTCAGATGTCAGAATGTCTACATCTTGACTGCGCTTACGCTTCAGGACCTCTTTGCAACTTTCACCTTATCAGCTTTGTGCGGTTACTGAGTCACTCCCGTTTGCCTTTGCAAATATTCTCAAAACCAACTGCTTTTTTGAAAGCCCAACAAAACAGCTTTTTTAAAAGCTCTTCGGAATCCATCCTGCTCAAAGACACTCACGTCGGTCCCTACCTTGGCACTCCGAGTCGTAGGATGGCAACGTGTAGATGTCCCGACTGTGATCGCCTCATGGCGGCTGCTGACCGCCATGCTACAAGCTTTCTCTGCCTCGAGGCGGAACATGCCACTCTGGCGTTTACTCAGCCCAAGCTCTGCCCTGCCTGTGAT
Organism: Limnothrissa miodon; assembly: GCA_017657215.1. NCBI lineage: Eukaryota > Metazoa > Chordata > Actinopteri > Clupeiformes > Clupeidae > Limnothrissa > Limnothrissa miodon. Next base: position 66,626 of record JAGFZM010002297.1, read on the forward strand.
CTGCTGTCTCCCGCAGCTATCGCGAACAGGGCTGCCTTCTTTGTGGGAATGACCAGCGGTCCAAGCGGTCCTGGTCTTCCCCCCCCCCCCCCCTCCCCCCCGGCATTTCTCCGAGCGTCCCCCAGCGTCTTTGGGCCTGGCTGGGTCGCTGGGGATGTCCTCTGCCGCAGCGCGGCCCATTGCTAGCTACCTAGCTGCTAGTCAGATGGATGACCCGGTCACCGAGGCGGTCGACGAGGATGCAGTCACCTCCTTCCTCTCTTCGCAGACGAAGGGGCTAGCCACCATCGACACGCCACCGCCTGCCCAGTAGACCCACGCCGCTCAGCTTGCTAGCGAGTTAGCTTCTGTGGCCGCCCGCATTTCGACCCCTTTTCCGGAGCGCATCTATCTCCAGGCGCTCTCCCCTTGCCCGCGCATCCCACCATCGTGGCTGATGTCCAGGCAGCCTGGAAAGCTCCCTACTCCGCCATCGCACCCCTTGAGGGGCAGGCGGTGTTCTACACCATAGAGGACGCGAGCGCCATTGGCCGCGTTGAGGACGCTGTAGCAGGATGCTTGGCGCCCTCGTCTACAGCCACGTGGACCTCGCCTACCGAGCTTCCCTCCAAGCCATGTCAACGCACACACGCTCCCGCCCTACACAGGCAATATTTTAGAATGAGCCCTGTCTTCGGCCGGTGGACACCCCCTCTCTGTCTGTCTGCCCACAAGTAACTGAAAGGCTATTTGACCAGTAGTGGCGGACACATTACACTTTTCAAGCTAGGTTGTCAAGAAACAGGAAACTACATACAGTATTAGACTACACCACCAGAATATCTTTTAAGTTCATATTTTGGTTACATATACTGTACTTTAAATCTCCCATGCCTTCACCTCACACACATTTTCTTCACATGAAAACATTTTGTCAAGCTCAAGTAGGCAAAATACCGTTTTCTGCTGGGACCGCCCCCAAGGACAAATATTATATATATATTAAAGCCTTCATCCCTTCATCTGATGCCTTATTTCTTGCTATCATCTGAGTCATGATGTATTGTGTGCTGAGGAACAAGGGTGAATTCCAAGAAGGTAGTTAAGTGATGAACCTGATAATAGAGTAGCCTGATGGCTTTGTTTAGTTAACAGAATCAGAACTTTAGGCCCTTCTATTAGCAGTTTTACCAGTGCCTTCAGCTTTACTCACCAAGATGTGACACTTAACCACCTTTTAGAAAAAGACCCCAGGAAAATATCGGGCAAGGCACACTCAGCTCTGACAATCACATGAAAGAACTTTGTTGACATTTATTTTTGTTTGTATGGTTTGTATATAAACTATTTTAAGACAAAGCTTGCTTTTTGCCTTGCTTTGGCAGTTGGGATCTATTGTGATTTTGATCGCCATCCATCAGAAAACGTACATTGTGATTCTGATCACCATCCATCAGAAAATGTACATTTGCCCATTGTCTAGTAACAACTCTGGTGGAATTCCGCACAATGATATGTTTGATCTTACGTACATGGCGCCTACAGTCCGACAAAATCACTGAGAGCGTAAAGTACTTCAGTTCTAGGTGATTTCTCTCACAATGTCTAACTACAGACTTTTTTTTTAACCACAGCAAAAAAATCCCAGACGACTAGAGTATATTTATCGGATGCAACTTCAACATTAATACTTTTTTGAACTTGGTGGTGAATGGGATTTTGCATGTCAGCAAGGCAGTGTCCTTTCTCGACTTCACTGAAGGTGAACCAGACGATTTGTGGGAACATTGTAATTAACTGAAATGGCAAACTAAATAACCTAGCTGGCTATCCAGGTAGGCCTGTTAGAACAGTTATCACTACAAAATAATTAATTGTTTACCATGCCAGCAACAACGCTTACAAAGCCCTCAAAGGAGCTAATCTATTTTTAAAAGTTAGCTTGACAACAGCATATAATCACCTCTCTAGCATTGCGTTCAACTCTGCTCAATATTGCCATTAGCTCCTCTCTACTGTATCCGACTCGTGCTGCTTACGTCAGAAATCAGGACACTGTTACTCTCCCTCTGTAAGCATTGCAGCATTTTCTTGGCGGAATTCAACGAATTCTGTTAGTCTATATTCTGAAAGTAGAGCTGCAGAACACACACACACATACTATTGTCAGGGTGCCATAATAGTATGTTCACAGACAGGCAACACACAAGGTTGTGTTTCATTTTTCCTCCCTATTTCAGACAGTAATTTGCAGAATAATCTCCTCCAAAACTACCGCACATTTAACGAGGGACACAGCACCAATCACACATGTTCTCATCCCCCTACAAACTGACACACACACACACACACACACACACACACATACACTCACACACAGAACTTCCATATGTTTTAGCCCTCTTACAACAATTAGGGTTGTTTCAGTGACTTAGCAATTAATTCCCTGGCTAGCATTTAGCATAAAACACTTGTTTTTGTATGTGTTATTATGTTTGTTTGTGTGGCTTAAGCAGTTAGCGTGTGTGTGTATATATATGTGTGTGTGTGGGCTTCAGCCCTAATAACCCTAACAGTCCCTGGACTCCTGTGTTAGCAAACACTAATCAGCTTCTTTAAAATCACTGAGTGCATATTATGTGTGTTGAAAGGGTTTGGGCTATTAAGTGATAATTGTGTTTAATCCGAGTATTACTCACTCTTCGTAATCAGCAGTGTTGCCAATTTAGCGACTTACAACAACTCTGGCGACTTTTTCGTGTGTCTGGCGACTTTATTTTTTTTGGCTCGTCAGTCGTCTCTGCGCTGCACAGTGTACACAATGACACACAACTCTTAGTTCTCATCCTTCTCTCTCCCTCCCCCGACCCCGGTTGCCCCTCCCCCTAGGCATTCATGTGCTGTGCACCACCACATTCTTTTCGACCGACGTTCTACAGGCAGCCGAGGCGCACTCAAGAGTAGTGGGTGTGGTTTGCTTAGGCTGACTGCATATAGTTTGAGAAAAAAACCAAAGCCATCGGTAAACCCTCGGTCCACGAGGCAGTGGCAGAAATTCTGACGTTTAGAATTATATCCATTTAATATTAATGTCGATGGCTAAAAAGTTTTGTCTGTGAGATTGGGACATCACCAGCTGCTCCTACAGCTGATCCACTGGTACCGTGAAATGACAAAGGTCACGTGACGTTCATTTATTCATTTATTGAAATCCCCTCTCCTCCACAAAAAAACAACAAAAACAAAAATACATTTAAAAAAAAAAAAAAACACCCCAAAAGCCGGTGGACATGACAGCATATGCAAATGAGGCGTGGTTACGTAATTTGACATCATTACTTAGCCTAGGGACTTCAAGCGACTTTTCAGAGGGCTTACAGCGACTTCCTGTGATTTTTTTTTTGGCAACACTGGTAATCAGACCCACACACCACGACTCTCTTTAGCTCTGATTGGCATCAGTATTGTAACTACTGGCACACACACAGACACAGACACACACACACACACAGACACACACACCACTTTTCTTAACTCTGACTGGCATCAGTACAGTAACTATTACACCACACACACACAGAATACAAAAACACACAACCTATCACCCACGTCTCTCTTCTTAACTCTGATTGGCTTCAGTACATTTACAATTACAACACAGAGAGAGAGAGAGAGAGAGAGAGAGAGAGAGAATACAAAACTACACAGTAACACACAGGCATACAAAAACACTTGCACACACACACACACACACCTAGCGCGTGTCTGGCCACACACTGACATGGGACGCTGAAATCTTATGCACACTGCAATTACCATCAGAGGGAAACCGCCAGCTTTTGTATCTGGAAAACAATTACATCTTCATTTGGCAAAGTCATTCAGGGATTGATACACACTTACATGTGCACGCGCATACACTCATATGAACACAGACACAGACAGACACACACACACGAGAGGGAAAGATGGAGGACTAGTGAATTTGCTATGAGGGTAGGTATGAATACACACCCACACACACCAGAGGGAGATGGAAGAGAAAGTGTTCCCCACTGACTGAGCCACACTGACTCCACCTCTTCCTCTTATCTGTACTGGCTAATAGGTAATGGTTAGCGCCCCATTGAGCTGCACTGACTCCTCCTCTTCCTCCTCTCTCTCTTCCCTCACTCACTGACATCTACAACACTTACTGTCTGCGCAAAGCCTTGGGCACTGTGAAAGACACCACACACCCATCTTATGGAGTTTTCTCCATACTGCCATCAGGGATAAGGTACAGAAGCATAGCTGCCCATACCTTCAGAGTGGGGAAGAGTTCTTCCCTCAAGCAGTGAGACGGCTGAACAAAACAGGACTGCTGCACTAAAAATGCTATACAAACCAGGACTGTTATGCTGTCACACTGATCTGGCAACATATGTACTCTGCACCTTCTGTTTAAATGCCATTCTACTGTACCTCCACGCACCGTCTTCTTCTCAACAATGTACAAAATCAGTGCTCTGTTCAAGGTTTTCAAGGGTTTCTATTGTTGCATTTTCATTCACTTACTTGATGCACTTTATGTTTATTATATGTATAGTGCAGTCGATTAACTTAATTTATATGTTTCAATTCAAAAGTGCACAATTTATAGCCTGTCTGTATTTATTTATTGTATATTAATGTAGTACCACATGCTGTCATTTCATTTTATGCTGTGTATAGGGCTGAAATGACAATAAAAAAAACACTTGACTTGACTAGGGCTAGCTAATAGCTAATGGTTAGCACCCACACTGAGCAGACAGCTGTGGTGTGTTCCGATATCTATACTTTCATGAGTACACTTTACTACAGTACACTGTCCGCCCTTGCTAAGTGTACACATTTCGGCAGGTCAGTGTTGTTCCAAATCGTCTACTCCATGGCGCTCTTACCGGATATTACCATCACGATACCGCTAGCTAGCTAGCTGCTAGCAGATGACTAGTTGAAGCAAGCTGAACTGAACAATAACAACAACTGTAACCACAAGGGAAGAGTTAATACAAGGCAATGTGTTTTAAAACTATTTAGAGGAGATTATTAATGTGTAAAGCGGCAACAAGTGTCGTTTACAATGTTCAGGAGTTGCAGACACTGACGTTCGGGTAGCCATTTTTTTTTTTTTTTTCAAGCCGAATTAGATCTGCCTTTTCCGTTACGTGGCAAATATGGCGGTCGTTGAGTGCGAAAAGTGTACACAGTTCCACACTTCAAGATTTGACCGTTATGATTGCAACATCAGGGTACTTTAGGTACACTTACTTTAGGCAAAATCATAATGTGAACACACTTCGTACTCAAACTAGGTACGATAAGTACGGAAAGTATGAATATTGGAACACGGGGCTGGACTTCCAAAGAGACACTGGAGCAGAGTGATGCGCAGGCGTTCTTCATTCCAAAGGGACGAAAGAGTGTGTCTTTAAAAGGAAGATAAGCATGTGCATACTCATATGTTTGTGTGAGTCTGTGTGTGTGTGTGTGTGTGTTTGTATGTGTATGTCTGGTGTATGTCTGTGTATGTGTGTCTCTGTGTGTGTGTTGGTGTTTGACTGTGTGTGTGTGTGTGTGTGTGTGTGTGTGTGAGAGAGAGAGAGAGAGAGAGAGAAGAGATAAAAAGCACATAAGATAACAAAATGGAGAAAAAAGGAAGAATTTGGTGAATAGGCACCGCCACAAATGTGCCAGGGAAAGTAATGGTTGTGTCAGGGTCACACACACACACACACACACACACACACACACACACTCACACATTCCTTGAGAGGTCTGTGCTGTGGAGGATTGTCATGAAATATTTATCATTTTAAAGTCTTATGCTACATTCCTTCTAGTCAAAGTGACACACAAACACACACACACACACACACACACACACAACAGAAAGTATAAATATATAAACAAAGGTAGACAGTGTGAGGTTTAGCAGAAGGAAGAAAAGCATAGGAGGAAAGTAAAAGGCCCTTTTTAGTGCCAAAAACCCGTAGTTCTGACAACAAACTGACACAAATCTGGTGGCAGTAATTGAAAAAAATCTAGATGACATTAGGAAATCAAATCTGATGTGCTAGCCCCTGCAGCTAAAGCTTAAAAGCTAAAACGTAAATTTTAGGGTTTATCAGTGACATCATTGTAGGAACCAAAGATTGTAGAGTGACGCGTAGCGCTCTTGAATCTTTGGTAGGAACTAAAGTGACTCCTCTGAATGTACAGATAAATATTCAGAATGTCTGCATATTAAAAAAAAATGTATTGCTAGATTGAAGTCTGCTTGTGTTCCAAAGCTGCAGTGGTCAGTTATCATTAAAAATAGAATTACACAGCTCTCGTCAGTTCCAAGCTTAAAGAACAACAAGTGAAAAGAAGGTAGAGTGTAAAATTAGAACGAGTAAAAAAAAACATAAAAGAAAGGCATAGCTCGAGGGTGAGTGTTTCAGCATAACCTCTGCAAGGGGGAGATAAAAGCTGCCTATCAGGGTCTTGTCTGCACACCCACACACACACAGGTGCACTCACAAAATGCTACAGACAATTGCCCGCCAAAAACAGGACACACATCTCGAGTGTTCACATGAACTGACCATTCTAGTAGAGAAGAAAGAACACCTCAAAAAATGAAAAAAAAAAAACCTACAATAAAAAAATCTGGAGCGTTCTAAAAGACACATGGAATGGAAGCCATGGAAGCCACTGAACGTAGCCATACTGTAGCAACAAGCTAGCCGGTACCAGTTAGTTTGACTTTCCCAAATGTCCACATAAAAGAGAACTCTGTGCTGGTGTAGGCCAGGGGATCTTTCTAAAAGAAATATGCCCCAATTTTAAATGAATTATTGGATTACAATTTATGCAGAGTGCACATATAGGCCTACTATTCTTCTGTAAATGCCGAATGCTCTGTGAACTTTCATTTAAGTGGCTTCATCAAATGATCAATTGATTTATTGTGGCAGAGAGTGCTCCAATGATCAATAGAAACAAACAGGAGGACAGTAAGTTAACTGGATTCTCTGGAAAACATTAAATCAGGACATAGAACCCACATTCAAACCAGGCGGCTTCCAACACACTGAGCTCATTAAAGTGGTGTTATCACTAACACACATGAACACTCTCTCTCTCTCTCTCTCTCTCTCTCTCTCTCGCACACACTCACACACAGCTGGCTGACAAATGCCTAAGTCCCTTTATTTTTCACCTCCAGCTTGCGATCATTAGGCAAACATTATCTGTGTCTGCGGGGACTGTATCAGCTAAAGGGGCTCATGAAATATTCACACACAGACGCCATCATGCTTTAAGTGCCCTCCTCAGTGCCTTCCACACACAATGGCTTATGGAAGTGTGTGTGTGTGCGTGCGTGTGTGTGTTTGTGTGTGTGCATGTGTGTGAATGCACTCAGGATGAACTGAAAGTTCAGAAGTTTATTACCCAGGAATCTCACACATTTGTACTATTGGGTAAACAACTTCTGTTAAAGGTTAGCTTTTTTTTTTGGAAACAGGAAGTCTTCTCTTTTGGGGAGACTCACCACAATAGGCGAGAGTGTTTAGCATTTTAAAAGAGATGTTTCTCCAGAGGCAAACATGGCAAAAAGCTCTAAGTCCCTAGGGAGTATTTTTTTCGTCATTTATTTATTTTTAAATACATAACAATATGTATTAATTGCTTAAACATTGCTTTAAGGCTTTTTAACCTCAGTGAGCTACAGCGTGTCTAGGGTGTCATAAAGACAGAAGCAAAGCTGAAAGGACAAAGAAAAAATAACAGGGGGATTGTGGAAGAGAATAGGGAAAATAAGAAAAAGCAAGAGTGAGAGGATGAGAGAGGGAGGCAGTCAGAGAGAGAGGAAGAGACACACACCTTCACACACTCAACACACACATTCACCCACTCTCAACACACAGAGTTACACAACCTCAGAATTAGAAGAGAGAAACAAAGAGAATAGAGAGAGAGAGAGAGAGAGAGAGAGAGAGAGAAAGAACAAAGATATTAACATGAAGACAATAAAAGGGAGGATGAAACGTAGAAAAAAATGAGAGTGTGCCATGAACTCAGCCAATGACGCAGAGAGCGAATTTTAAACGGCCTCATCTCACTTGAGTGAAAATGACTCGTCTTTGTGCTGATGAGTCGCTGGTCTGGTAATGCCGCACTTATTCCGGGAGACGGGAGATAAATCACCGCTTCCTCCCGGATATCGGTGGAAGAAAGAACAGCTGCACTCTGAGCTCTCTGCTCCGCTTACAAAATGGCTGGACGTTACCCCGAGCCCTGACAGCCTCCTGGCACGATCCATCCCCTCGAGCAGCAGGGAGCACACAGGCCGTCCATGACCGCGGATGGACAAACAGAATGCCCTAATATCATCTGTTCTGTCCGTTTGTATCCGTTGTCTTTGTTTGTTACTTTCAAAGCAAATTGGGACATGTGATATTAAAAGCAACTGACTTCTGACTTCAAAAGAGATGTTAATTAGGAACAAACAGAACTAGAATCCCCTCCTGTGCTGATTGATGCTAATTAAACGGCTGTGATTACCAACTTTTAGCTCATTTGCAAATGAGGAATAACAAGATCGGACACATCTTGAGACAGGGCATTATCTATCTATCTTTCTACCTATCCCCTTCTCCATCTCTCTCTCTCTCTCTCTCTCTCTCTCTCTGCCCCCCTCACCACCACCCTCTTTCTCCCTCCCTTGCTATCACTCTTCCTCTCTTCTTTGCCTCTCCCTCCTTCTGTCTCTCCTCTTCTCCCTCTCAGGAAGCCATCTTGTGTGGTTGGAAGCTGCTGACAGCACAGATCTCGAAGCGAGACACCAGAGCTCTCTGAGCTTTTCTGTGCAGATGGATCCACAAACCTCGGCTTGACTGAAAAGCTGTTGCTTACTAAACACACACATGGATACACACACACACACACACAGACACACGGACACTGACACTTCAGAGAAACACACAACCTACAACACATATGCAGACACACAAACTGTTCCACACATATACACTTCCACACATACAGAAACTATAGGCATACATAGTGTGTTCTGCTTTCACAGAGATTGTAGATGGACAGCCATTGTCTTACGCCCTTCCAACTGTCCCTTTTGCCATCTCCTGCCCCAACCTAAGCATGTGGCTGGGCTGTAAACAACCAGTAAACAAACAAACAAACACGTAAACAATGCCAGCTAACAACCCTTGTGTGTCCCACAGCAGCCCACTATACCATCTAAGCAAGCCCGCTTTAGCTGCGGGGCTAATGGCTAATAGATTTCCTATTAAACGCAAGGCCTTTTATGAGCCTGGCTAGCTGACATGAGAGAGTGATTACCAGGAGCTGCATCATGGCCCTCCACTTAAAGGAACAATGTCATCATTTCCCTGCTCATCTCGTTCTGGGCAAATGATACAATCAGGAAATGGAGGAATCACTTTCCAATTGCAGCGAGAGGCAGTAGAGGCACGAGGCAGGCAGGCAGGCAGGCGGGGGGGGGCTGTGGCAGCCGTAAACCAGCTGGAATGGGCAGAGCCGACAAACACGAGGAGGCAAACACAGCGAAACACATTATGGGATTCCACACCTCAGCGGCCGCCGGAGGAATGAAGAACTGTTGTTCATCTTAACACAGCATCGATTGGTACCGGGAAGGAGAATTAATGGGGTTCACAGAAAAGGGGGGAATAGAGGGATGGGACTAGTGAAAATAAGGGAAAGTAAGAGTGGGAGAGAGAAAACAGGGATGGGAAAGAGAGAGAGAGAGAGAGAGAGAGAGAGAGAGAGAGAGAGAGAGAGAGATGGGAAGGGGGAGATGGAGGGAGTCAGAGGGAGGAAGATAAAACCTGAGAAAAATAGAGAGGGAGAGTGAAATGGAAAAGAGAAAGATCGAGTCAGAGAGAGAGAGAGAAAGAGAAGAAAGGAGAGGTGGGGATAGACAAATAGACAAAGAGAGATGGAGAGAGAGAAAGATGGTGGTTGAGAGACAAATAAAGAGAGAAACATGGAGACAGACAGACAAAATGATACATAAAGAGAGGTGGATACAGACAAAGAAATAGAGAGAGAAAAAAAAAAGAGGGGAGAGTGGGAGGAAGAGAGAGACAAAAAATGGAGATAGAGGGACAAATAGAGTAAGAGAGAGAAAAAGGATGATCGAAAGAGAGAGGGAAGATCGAAAAAGAGAGAGTGTCCCAATTATGTTTGAGGTTGAGGTTGGCTTTTAAGTGTGTGTGTGTATGTGTGTGAGAGTTGATGCTGGTACTGGTTGCCTCCTCAGTAAACAACCCTAGTCAGGTGCAATTAAGGCAGTAATAGCTCCCTAGCCTACTGTAGAGTCACACACACACACACACACACACACACACACAATGGATAAACAAGCATCCACCAACACACCTGGTGCTCTTCCCAGGGCCATGCTGGTTTATACAATTAGCAAAATAGAAACACACACCTGCGCTTGTGTGCACATGCACATAAACACACACACACACCCACACACACACACACACGCGCACACACACACACATCACTGGGCCAATCAGTCGATCCAAGCAGCAGTTGGTTGTGAACAGCCTTTTTGTTAAGTCTACAGGAGGTAGTGGCTTGATGTTGGCACACACACACACATGCTACACATACACACACACACACACACACACACACACACACACACACACACACCTCGGCCGCCACTGGACTAACAGCTGCTATCTGTGATGCATTTAGTGGTCATAAATATGGAAGTATGGAGATAGTCATTGCTTATGCATGTCCACAGTTGACTAGTGGTGTTGGAAGTTTAATAGGCTGCTAAAGCCCAACACACACACACACACACACACTCATACACACACCACTCCACCTGCTAAAGCCTTGGTTGATTAGTCTGCATTACAGCAGTTGAGGTTAAGAGAGAAAGAAGAGAGAGAGAGAGAGAGAGTGTGTGTGTGTGTTTGGTGTTGTCTGTGTGTGTACGTGTGCGTGTTTGTGAGTGGCTTTCACACAGGTTAAAGCCTCTAACTGCATCAAACCAACTTTGATTTTATGCCTCATTTGCAGCCTTCTGATTCGTTCTCAGCAAGCGAGCCAACCAGGGAGTGAGAGAGTGAGCATGTGTGAGTGTGTCTGTGTGTGTGTGTGTGTGTGTGTCTGTCTGTCTGTGTGTGTGTGTGTGTGTGCGTATGTGTGTGTGCAAAGAACCCACCGCTGAAAGAGATGCCTGTGTCGATGGGCATCAAAAAGATGCGGGCGTCGGTGCATCGTGAGTTAGTGGATTGCCAGCAGGGAAAAGCAACAAGCTAATTTGATAGACTGTTACTGAAACCCAATTGAGCACACACATAGACACACACACACACACACACACACGCAATATGAACATCATTTCTGATCACAGATCAGTATGGGAGACGTTTTACTGGGATGCTTCTGATTCAAGAGACTTATAGACAGTGACGGGTGTGTAGACCCTTAGGACAGAACACTTATATTCATGTGGTGTGGTCCATGGCTTCCATTGCTGACTTATAGCAGTTTTGATGCTCGTCCATCACAGAAGATTTAAGTCTCTTCACAGGGAGGAAATGACTTTGGTTGACCTTGCCTGAGCATGGAGGAAGCTGCCACAACACAGACAGCACAGAATAGCATGAGCCTGATTCAGCCCCGATGTGGTCATGATGCGGCCCTGATGCATCAAGGATCTGACCCCGATGAGACCATAATGCGGTGAGGAGGAGGCCCTGATGCAGTGAGGATGTGGCCTGGATGTGGCAAGAACTTGGCCCATATGTAGCAAGAAGGATTCCGATAGATTGGGGCCAAACGTGTTTCATCCTGGCAGTGACACCCAGAGGTCCCTCTTGAGAGCCAGAGAAGAACCTGTGTGCTTAGCCTTCACATATATGGACAAACAACACTTCTCTCCCACATCTCTACCTCTCTCACCATCTGTCTCTCACTCCATCCTTGCCTTTCTCTATCCCTCCTCTCTCTCTCTCTCTCTCTCTCTCTCTCTCTCTCTCTCTCTGGGGCGTTCTTTCCCTCATAAGTGAAAGAGACATCAAAACAAAGATGGATTCCCTGTAAATAGTGCTCCGCCCCCTCACACACAGACATATATAGACACACACACACACACAGTGCTTTTACAATAGCACACACACAGGCATACATACACACACAAAGACCCAGGGGGACCCATTTTACAATGACACACACACACACACACACAGGGCAAGGGGAGACCCATTTAACAGTGCCAAGCCTCAAACCAAAAGCTATCATGGGCTCAGTGCTCTCCTCATCACTCAATATCCACATCTGTCAGAGAACAGACAAATAACAACTAAGTGTTGCTTCAGACCCATCACCATTATGATGAACAGAGGGATGGAACGATGAAAAAATGATGGAGAGAGTAAAGGAGGGATGATGGCAAATTGAGGGGAAGAGATAAAAAAGCATAAAACAAGACTACTTTTAAATGTGTTATAGGAAACAAAAGACACTGATTGCATTATGACGTCAACAGAGTTTCTGTAGACATCTAGAAAAAGTTACATGATGAACCAAACTTTTTCCACAAAACAATGCCTGTGGACATGCCAAACGATGATGAGGGACATGTCTAACAATGCCTGTTTACAGTACATGCCAAACCATGATGAGGGACATGTCTAACAATGCCTGTGGACATGCCAAACATTGATAAGGGACATGTCTAAAGGTGGGTCAGGGAGGTCAGTTATGGGAAGCCACAGAGACGTGTAGTTGCTATATATGAGCACTTTGATTAAGTAGGAGACACATTCATTACAAGACACTTCCAGTCACATGTACTTTTACATTTTATTCTTATTCCTAATCCTCACACATGTGCGTGAGAACGTGATTTCGGGAAATTTATAATAGGTTCCAGATTTGCACAATTCACAAAAGGTCACATAAATAATAAATGATGTGATAAAAATGAGTCGCTGAAAAGCAAACTGTTTGCACGTAGTGTGTGTGTGTGTGTGTGTGTGTGTGTGCGCGCGTCTCAGTAAATTGGGCTCCAGTAGTTTACCCTTTTCTATTAGAGATTGCAGCATTGGGTGGCATGCAGTCTTTGTCATGAGGCAGTGGCAGTCGAGGAAAAAGGCAGGTGACCTGGAGAGGGGTTCAGTGCAAGGATGTGTGTGTGTGTATGTGTGTGGGGAGAAGATAAAAGAGCCTTTCAGAAGGAGGAGCACTCTGAGGAGCTTACACACCAATCTCTCAACCACTCTTAGAGTGTGTACATGGTGTGTATGTGTGTGTGTGTATGGCGGAAGAAGGAGGGGCACTATATGTGAGAAGATTGTCTGTGTAGAGTGAGTGTTTGTGTGAGTGTGGTTATATTTGTGAGTGGGTTATATCTGTGTGTAAGTGTGTGTATGTGTGTGTGTGTGTGTGTGTCTGTTTGTGTGTGTGTGTGTGTGTGTGTGTGTGTTTACAGAGCGGATTATCCTGACAGCGAGGCAGAATCTTACGGCGAAGGCCACGTACAGGTTAGCCCCCCTTCTTCCTTCATCCATCTCTTCATCTATCCCTTCTTCCACACCTCTGTTCTTTCCTCCCTCACTCACAGCCTCTCATGTTGTTCCCTTCTTTTGTTCTCTTGTTCCCTCCTTCATGCCCTTTTCTCTTTTTCTGATAATCTCCTCACTCCATCACTCCTCAGTGCTATGTTCAACACCACCTCACAAAACTACATTCAACACCACCTCACACTCCACAGTCTAATACCTCCAAACAATAGTGCTTTATTTAACACCACCTCACCTTTGCCATGTTCACCACCACCACACCAATTCAGCGATGCTATGTTCAAGAGCACTTCACCTATGCTATGCACAACACCATCTCACCGTTGCTCTTACAAACAGCACTTTACCATTGCTACGTTGAGCTTAACTGTTGCTATGCTACCACAGCTGTTTTTCCCCCTCTAGAAAAGATAATGCCATTCATACACACAAAAAACAAGCCTGGTGTCTAAACAGTGATGCAGAGTGCCATTAATATGACAGAAATTGGCATCTCTGTGTGTGTATGTGTGTGTGTGTGTGTGCAGGATACTGAGACCAGAAACTGTCAGTTAATTTGTAGCGTCGACTCAATGATTTTCATTTCCAAACCTGCCATTTTTCGCCGGGCCAGGCTGAGGCAAACCCTACCATTTACTGCCTGTAAACTTGTATCTGTGTGTTTGAGTGTGTGTGTGTGTGTGTGTGTATTGGGGGAAGGAGGGGTTGTCATGGGTGGAAGCATACCCTACCATTTTCTGCCTGTAAATCTGTCTCTCTGTGAGTGTGTGTGTGTGAGTGTGGTGGTGGGGTGGTGGGGGTGCAAACCATTTTCTGCCTGTAAATTCACAGGGGTCAAGCGTGGATCCCAACATTAAATGGCTGGTTAGAGAAGGGGGGGGGGGGGGGTTGTATATAATCTCTAGAATCTGTTTGAACCTGTGTGTCTGTGTATGTGAGAAGAATGGTTGTGTGTGTGTGTGACCTCTGGTCACAGGTCCTGAGGTCCTCAGTCTGATGGGCAGGTGAAGAGACTAAGGAGCCGTGTAGAACACATGTGGGCTAAGTAAGTGTGGTCAAACAGCAGCTTATCTACCCTGCCATCTGAGTACCCTTTGTCTGCACTCCTACGTGGCCCAGCTCTGGTCCAGCTGTGGTCTAGATGTGGCTAAAGCTAGTGGGCTTATTGCTTGCCACCCTGGAGACGTTCTGTTTGACAAGCTCTCTTACCTGGTTGCTCCTGAAGCACAACAAGATAGATACAGTGTGAATGTGTGTGTGTTTGTATGTGTGTGTGTGTGTGTGGGTGGGTGTGAGTGTGACGGAGCGAGGTAGAGACTGTGAGTATGTATGCGGCAGATTGGAACAGACACAGGATGCACTGTATGTGAGTGTGAGTGTGTGTTGGCAGAGCAAGCATAGTGGACACATTTCAAAAGAAGACGTTTAGCTGCTGTTGCAACAATGACACTTTCACACACACACACACACACATCCCTGAGTAACATAGCTTCAATAATAGTATGACTGCCTTTTGTCTGCTTCCTCTGCTAATCGCCCATGTTTCCAATAACTCATAATGAGTTCCAATAACTCAACCAGTTAGCCTCCAGTGTCCTTAAATAAGTCCATCCTTTACTGGACACGGGACATTTAATATGGCACAGGTTCTCCAATCAGCCATTCGCCAGGAGAAAATAAGCATTGCACCACAATATCAAAACATCAGTGTCCCCCCCCCCCCCACTACCCCTGCAGTATACTACCACTGTTACTGCAGTAGACTTGTGCATTGTTAACTGCATTTCATTAAGATTATTAAGGGGTTTTAGGATTTTACTGTATTTTTAGATAGATATATTAGATAGATAGATAGGAAGATACATACATACAAGCATACATACATACAGTACATACATATACACTCACCAGCCTCTTTATTGGGTACACCTGTCAACTGCTCAACAATGCAAATTTCTATTCAGCCACTCACATGGCAGCAACTCATTTAGCATGCATTTAGGCATGTGGACATTGTCAAGACTGGAAGATTGGAAAAACGTCGCTTGGTCGGATGAGTGTCGATTTCTGCTGCGACAATAAGATGGTAGGGCCAGAATTTGGCGTCATCAACATGAAAGCATGGATCCATCCTGTTCAGGCTGCTGGTGGGAGTGTAATGGTGTTGGGGATATTTTCCTGGCTAGCTTTGGGCCCATTAGTATCAACTGAGCATTGTGTCAACGCCACAGCCTGCGTTGCTGTTGTTGACCATGTCCATCCCTTTCTGACCACAATGTACCCATCTTCTGATGGCATGTCATGAAGCGCGAATTGTCCCAGACAATTGTCCCAGATCTTGAATGTGACAGTGAGCTCAATGTACTAAAAAGGCCTCTATAGTCACCGGATTTCAATGTAATGGAGAGCTTTTAGGATGTGGTGGAACGGGAGATTCGCATCATGGATGTGCAGCCAACAAATCAATACTGATCTGGGTGGAGTCCATTGGGCAGGAGAGAAGTTTATTCACACAGGACCAGATAACACAGTGCCACAACTTCCACTAGACTAACACCCAAAGCAGAGAGGGTAGTGGGGAACTACGGCATACCCCATTTATCAAACAGGATCATTTGGAAAACAAACCATGGTGCCCCCCCCCCGACCCCACCTCCTCCACAAAATCACATTAATAATAGTATTCATTCCCTCATAATATCATTCACAATCATGTGTTGGCCATCAACTACAGACATCCAGTACATACATACACAGACTACATACAGTATATCCATTTAACACCTACACTCGTGGTGTACTAGTCAGTGTGATTACATGGTGATTAAAGTGTGTTAGGTGACGCAGTCTCCTCATGGCTGTGCCATTGAGCTGAATGAAATTGAATCAGTCTCCTGGCACCTATTCAAGATGATGCATGTTTCCACTTGTGCTTGTACCCCACACTTTGTACTCTGTGCCTAGGGACACAGGAAGAGGAATTTGTGCGTAAAGACCCAATTTGCGTACTGTGGGGTCAAAAGGGCAAAGGTCAATGTTAGGCTACATCAGAAAGATGTGGGGTCAAAGGGCATAGGTCAAAGCTAGGTCACATCATGAGGACACAGTGTCAAAGAACAGAGGTGAGAGCTTGGTTACATCAGGAGGATGACGGTCAAAGAGCATAGGTCAGAGTTTAGTTACATCATGAGTACACATGGTCAAAGAACAGAGGTTAGAGCTTGGTTACATGAGGACGACTCAGGGTTACAGACCACACTGACAGAGAGGATCTTGCACAATATTATGACCTCTAAAGATGACACATAGAATGGTTTCAAAAGAAGCGTGACGACTCAATTAATGGCTTCAAAACACAGAGAGGCTGTCTGACAGAGAGAGAGAGAGACAGACACAGACAGACAGAGAAGAAGAGAAAGAGAGGGAGAGACACAGGCAGAGATGAAATGCTAGAGATGGTGTCTGACAATGTGAGAAAGAAAGAAAAAAGAGAAAGGAATGCAGTGACAGAGAGAGAGAGAGAAACAGACAGAGACAGACAGACAGACAGTGAGAAAGTCAAGAGAGAGATGCAATGCCAGACAAATCAGGAGAATGAATATTGGAGTGTAAAGGTGAAAGTGTGGTGTGTGTGTGTGTGTTTGTGTCTGTATGAGAGAGCAATTTCAATGTGTCCCAGACAAATTGGCTTTCAATCCAAGGAACCGGTTAGCACTATGCAATAATTGCACATGGATAAAGACATCTGCTTTGCCTGAGAGAGAGAGAGTCAGAGTGAGAGAGAAAAAAGAGAGAAAGTGAGAGAAAGAGATAGAACGCGAGAAAAAGAGAGAGAGAAAGAGCATCAGTTCAGCACTCCAGGAAATTGCTCACGCCTCGCGACTATTTTACTGCGGCATTTGGGATGTGCCAAACATGTGTCACCATGGCTCACAGCAAGCCTTCCAAAGCCCCCCAACAAAAGCCACCCCCCAAAATAAAAGAAAAAGAAAAAACAGAAATAAAAACAGCCCAAAAGACCAGTAGCCAGAGAGCTTCCTCTATTATGCAAGAATAATGACTACTTGTTGAGTGAGCGAAAGCTGTGATATTTATTTTAAAAGCCAGTGAATTACGCAATGAATATTCATGCAGTCTTTGGGCTGAAATGCTTTTCAGCTGTGGGTTAAAGGAAACCATTTATGCAGGGTCAACTCACTCAGGGCTGTGGGCTGGCTCCAGGCACAAATCCAACTTTTCCCAGAAACATCGCCATCGGCTGCGGCGCCAGAGGTGAGCCAGAGGTGAGCCGGACATGAGCCAGATGCAGCAGGGCTCTGCAAGGCTATGTTGTATACTTTGCGTTGCCTAAACTACTTCTTCTGGAATTATTTAAATGTTAATATTTTTAGTATATTTAGATTTTACTTATATATGCTATAAAGTTTTTAAATATTAGGCTTGATGGTTTGAAACATTAACTACAACCACCTTTCATTTTTTATTGTTAAGGAAAAAATCCTTCCAAAATGGGCAGGGACACCAGGGGTTCACAGGAAGGGGCTGGGAAGGGAACTCACATTTGTTTGGTTGCCAGAGATGCCATTCATTTAGGGTCAGCATATATATGCAACCCAAATATGTCCTATATTAGCAGTTTGAGAAAGGGGAAACCGTGAGAAATCATTACCCTTTTCACATCTTATTTGTGCTTCAATACCTATTGGCAAAAACATGTCTTTCCTTGTTGACAGAGTCTAAGAATATTTCTGCCATCATTTTAGAGGCAGACAAGATGCTCTGATAACCACATATTTTGCCCTCTGGAAAACTAACGCCCTCAGCAGAGTAAACTGCTACCTCTCAGTTTACTATAACAAACACTATAACAACTATACTACAACCCCAGAGTAAACAGCTAAACTAGTTTCCTCTACATGCCATTTTGGTGAAAAACAAAAAAACACTGAGTAAAAGCTGGCTACACTGTTATGACCAGAAACCAAACAACATACACAAATTGATAAATAAATAAATAATACAAAAAGAATTAATTGAACTACTGTTCTTTTTGTGAAGTGTACAAAAAACATGCCACAATTTCTATACAATAGCATAAGACACTGAGAATAAATTATACAAAAGTATTAAAAGAAGAAGAAAAAAATGTAATGTTTAATATTCATGTGACATCTGACCAAGGCACCACTTGTTCCAAGAGACATTGATTGTGCTTTTATATTGTGTCACGCCACAAAAACTACTGCATAAACTGCAAATGGGAGCCCAGAAAATCTCATTTAATTTTCTTGTAATGGAAAAAAAACCCACACAAAAACACAGACACACACACACACACACAAGGCGGAGGAGGGGCTGATTAAGCTGTCACCTGCAATCTGAATGCTGCCAGACAGGTTGATCAATGCTGGCCAGCCCAGAGATAATGAGCTGGTTTGGTTGTTCTCAACCCACACACACACACACACACACACAAACACACACTCTGCCTCATAATGAGTGGCCTAGGTTGGCTGAGTTGAGATGGGGCCTCCCAATCAGACATCTGAAGGAGTCTCAAAGACTGCTTATTCACGCCTCACTCTAAATATACACACACACACACACACACATGCTATCTCTCTAGCTCACAGACACACACTTGCAATCTTGTCAACACATAATCTTGTATGTGCACACATTAAGTAACAAAATAGACATTTCCCTGAATAAGATCCATGTTATACACTTAATAGACCCCGCCCCATCCATTCAGCAACACACACCCAACCCAACCCAACCCACACCACACACACCCAACTCAACTTTGAACCAAACACACACACACACACACACACACACACACACCTCATCCACCCAGCAACACACATCCAACCCCTACCACACACAAATCCCGACCACACAAACCCCACCCACACTCATAAGCATCAGCAGCTGTGTACATAGCAAATTAATGCCAATAATGGGAGTAAACAATCTGCCCTGTGTCTAGGGGTTAGCCTCTCACCTCTCCTCCTCCTCCCTCTTTTCCCTCTGTTCCTCTTCCCCCTCCTCACATTTTTTGTCATGATCACTTTCCCTCCCTTCCTTTCTTTTTCTCCTTCTCCTCCTTCCTCTCCTCTCTCTCCTCTTCCTTCTCCCTTAATTTATTTTTCCTCTTCTCTCCCTTCATCCCTTTGTTCTCCTACTGCCTCTTTCATTTATTTGATTTCCCTCCCCCTCCTCCTCTCCTTCAACCTCCCCATTCTCTCTCTCTCTCTCTCTCTCTCTCTCTCTCTCTCTCTCTCTCTCT
>JAGFZM010002298.1:702-14314 GCA_017657215.1 Limnothrissa miodon
ATTCTCAGGTATTACCGAAACACAGCATAAAAGACGAGATAAAAAGTATAAAACCATCTGGTGGCGTCAATCTAGCTTTGATAAAGACATAATCAAAGCATGCCTTCATTTGATTCCCAGTGAAAGTTCCAAACAAGTTGAACATGGCATACTTCTTTCTGTCTTATTCCTATCAAAGATTTGAATACTTCTCAGAGTTGATGCCTTGTCAGATTTGCTTATACTCTGATGTCAACGGGAGTCTTTTGCATTTTCCCCAAGCCAACAGACAGCTTCAAGATTATTTATGAAGACAGATACATTTTGTTGTCATACCCATGCCCAAGACAACCAAAATGCCCAAAGTGTGTGGGGGTTTTGGGCAGTCTCAAGGAGAAATCTGCTCCTGTCAGTCATCTGTCAGTCAAAGAACAGAGAAGACACTGCAACAGCCAGATCAACAGCACATTATATTTTTTATTTACTTGCCACCCCCCGCCCCTTCTTAAAACCCTTACACAAGTGCAGCTTTCTTAACTCAAAATTGACAATTTCAACTGATGTGCAATCTAGTATGGGTCTTGCTGATGTTCAGGGGCTGAGTACACTGATAAGAATACAGTACATGACTGCATGTTGTGAAAACCAAAGTCAAGATCAAAAGGCACCTACAAGCCACTGAACAGACCCAGGCTTGCCTATGGATGCAGCCAGGGTTAGCACCTGCCACTCACCAACGGGTAAAATAATTAGTCTTATTTGCTGTTGGCTGGCTGATGAAATCGGATTCATGCCTGCTTCTCTAAAATGATTACTATTGTGCACACAAAGATTGTTGTAAAGCACACACAACTGGTGTGATCGTGTTTTAGATTCCAAATTTATACCTAGCTGACACCATCATTCAGCATTCAAAAATGTAATGTTTGTTCTACCTTCAGTCAGATAGTCTCTAGATCGAGTGGAGCAACAAAAACAATCAGGAGGGGAGTGGTGACGCATAGCTGGTGCACATATACAGCAGCCATCAAACAGCTGCTACTATGCCAAAGAGAAAATTCAACAAAAAATGGCACGTCACAGAAATAGGAAAGTGGAAAGACTCGCTGGTATTACAGTCTAGTGACCTGCAGCATCTGTTAGATGTTTGACACATAACAGGTGTTCATTTGTTGATGGGAACATAAAAGTATTACCATCAGTTCACAAAAAAATGACTTTTGTCAAAAAGGTATGCACATCACCCTGCTGAGTTGAGGACCCCACTCTGAGATCACACTGACCTTGCCATAAGATGGCCTAGGGTTAGATGGCTTCCATATTGTCAGTCCTTCTAAGACATGGCAATTATCAATACAGACTAGTGGCCCACTCCTTGCCACCGTGTGAGCTCCATAAACTTGATTGACCATAAACAGATTAATGTTCCAAGGTCAGTTAGGGCCTAAATTGGAGCGAGGCTGTGAGAGGCCGATACACCTGCAGGAGATTGTTTTCAGGAGCTCAGGAGAGCTCGCTTGGATGTCTAAAACAATGCAGGGTATTAAAAAGTGATAATGTGGGTTGATCATCAGAATCTGTTCCACTAAATGCTGTGAAGGAAAAAGTCTAGAAAGAGGGGAGAGAGGAGAGAGAGAGAGAGACAGAGATGCATTTTAGGAGAAACATATTCAGTTAATGTTGAATTCCCACTGTAATTTTTTCATTTCCAGCATGAGCTCAGAGAGAGAGAAATTGGGCTTCTCACAGTAATGTTTTCCATTTCTGTCACAAGGGTGTGGGTGTGTGTGTGTGTGTGTGTGTGTATGTGTGTGTGTGTGTGTGTGTGTGTGTGTGGGGGGGGTTGTTGCATGGCTCTCGGTGACAAGCATCACTGACAGATGGGGCGTTGTCACTCTGCAGTTACCCTCCTCTTCTGAGGGATCACGCCGCTCTCGCTATATTCAGAGACGGCGTGTGCTATTTGTGCGGCTTTTCTCCCTGGCTCTTTATCTCGGCCTCACACTAACATGCTCATGTCTCTTAAATTAGACAAGCTGGGGTTGTGGAGAAAGGGCTTAAGATCAATTTGAGCAACAATACACAGCCGCCAATATTTCAGGTTGGGTTTATGCGGATAGGGTTATAATATATGTGCTACACACACACACACACACCAACTTAAATATGGAGAAACAAACAGCTATACTGATGTGTGAAAGAGACTGTCAGGTTTAAGCTTCGACTACCTGTGAACACACGGTCACACATACATTCTAAATTAGCCACTGCAGATGATTGTGAAATTGAACTTAAAAACATTATCACACACCTTATACATGCATTATCACACACCTTATACATTAAGCTCTCTCACTCAAGCACGTTTACATTTACACATTTACACGCGCACACACTGACCATACTGTACTGCAGGCCGCAGGCTTTGGTTTGCCATTTAAATCTACTTATAACATTATCCAACACAAGGGATTC
Organism: Limnothrissa miodon; assembly: GCA_017657215.1. Taxonomy (NCBI): domain Eukaryota; kingdom Metazoa; phylum Chordata; class Actinopteri; order Clupeiformes; family Clupeidae; genus Limnothrissa; species Limnothrissa miodon. The sequence continues at coordinate 3,157 of JAGFZM010002298.1, forward strand.
AGAAATATGAGGGTTTATTTAAAGCTAAAACAGACACACATGCACACGTCCAGATTAGACCATCACAAGAATGCAATGAGCAAGAACCAGTGGCTTTCCTTGTTGGGGTGACTGTGTGCATTACAATGGGCATATTAGGGATGCAGGAGGTGAGGATAAAGCCCATTGCATGCTGCCTACACCATGCCTCCATCATATCATCTTAATTCCACCCTGTGTTAACATTTCACACTGTGTGCATCTCCTCTCCTCCCTTCGCCTGTCCTCTGCTCCCCACTGTCAGAGACCCTAGGAACCAACACAGTTTTTTCCCTCTGCATCTATCAGATCTGCATCTGTGTCCTTTCCCTGACCTAGGCCACTAACGTCTACTCTTCTCACCAACAAGAAAGGCACAGGACAGAATGGGGAGCAGCAGAACAATATAATGAAAGACAACCACAACCACGCGCGCTCGTAACCACGGGACTCTCATAATGTTGCGCCCAAAGAATGATGTTATATTGAGCCTTTTTAGCAGTTTCAAATTTTTTTAAAGCTGTTAGCGAAGTGGTACTATTAAAAACTCAATTGGCTTTGCGGTCAAAACCAGCTACATAATTTTCCTTTTGAACAAACGTTTGACTCATGCTCATGGTTAATAAAAAAAAAAAAAAAAAGCTTTAATAGCTTCTGCAGAAGTGTTACCCCTAGAATATATTTCTGCTGTCTACCTTAGGTTAAACAGAAGTGGTGGAAATCAGGCATGTTTTTTTGCATTTGAAAAGGTTTGCTACAGTGAAACAGATGATTGTCTTATGTTAAAGCTTCTTCCATTTCCTGTCTTCTTGGAGCTGAAGTGAGCTGTCAAAGAGCCTTTGCTTTGAGAACACAAACACTCTCTTATCCTGTCCGGCTACAACATCCTGTCCTGCTACAAAGCAATACAAACAATACTCGGACATTTTGCCTGATGAAGCAAGCAACATATTTATTCATATGAATGAAAATAGTTTGAAAGCACAACTAAAAGTGGCGTATGTCCATGTGTTAACGTAAAATCAAAAGGGTTACAGGTTAACACGTCAGAATAACAAGCATGTTACAGTTTAGAGACTGATAAAATGGGAATAGATTATACCGTAAATGGGAGGAGAGCAGAACATTGGAGATCAGGCTTAGCTCAAGGGTATTCAAGCAAGACAAATTATTCCCATTATGCTGAAGAACACTTAACTGGATGGTTGAAAACATTAATGCTTTTGTTATTCTGAACAAGATGTGGTCCTCATTTTTATTCTCATGGTGCATGATGTGGTGAATGCTCACATTTTCGGAAAATGTTCAAATTAATCAATTTCTAGATAAAGAATAGAATACCACAGACTAGAACACCATAACATACTGCTAAAAATGGATGAAAATATAAAGAAAGTAAAAATAAAAAACAGGTTATGAATTTGAAGATGGTTGAAAGAGACTAAGGTAAAAAAAAAAAAAAAAAAAAACCTTAAATTGGGTTAAAAGTAAACCCCCCACCTTGCAATGGTCACCTGGGAGAACAGATTGGGCCACCAACAGTAAAAAGAGCCTCTTTATTGAGTGTGAGTCCTTGTTGACCCTTCCATTTAGTCTGTATTGGAATTAAGCTAGCCAGGTTATGACATATGGGCAGAAATGGGTTTATAGAAACAAAATAAAGAAAGAGGGCGGGGAGGATGGACATGAGAGAGGCCATGAGAGAGAGAAAGAAAGAAAAAGACATAAAGAGAGAAAATAGGTGGAGATAAATCAGAATGCAGGCAAGACAAAGTGCCGGCATGTGTTCTTGAGCCAAAGACTTCCCTCCCCTTCATCAATCAGCATGAAGCACACAAATGACCTCCAACCCCTTCCTCCCACCTCTGCCGCGAAGTGACGCTGGACACTATGTAGTAAACCATACCTATCCATACTGACACTATTTCAGCTGAGTCGCTCTCAGTTTCTCTCATTCTCTCTTCTTTTCTCTCTCCCTCATGCTCTCTTAATTCACACTCTCTCTCTCTGCCTACACTCTCACTGTCTTACGTCTCTCTCACTGTCAATTTCTTTCCTTCTCCCTCTCCCTCTCACACACTCCGTCCCTCCATAATGTAGCTGCTCCCCTCATGAGTAAGGCATGACACAGAAGCCGGTTAGCTATGAAAGTAAGCAGATGAATGACTGCAAATTAGAGAGTTTTTTATGTCATAACTGCACCGTGAGTTCACTCTGCCTCATCAACAACATTGATCCATCTCAAGATCTTAAAAATGAGACAACCCCGGAGCAAGACTCATTACAGATGCCTGTGCATGTGCATTCTTGGGCACTCGCTGTTTAGCACACAGGATTGGAGAAATGGCATGACACCTTCTCCCACCTCTCTGACACTAGCTTTTCATGTTTTACTTTGACATGGCAAGCAGAGGGGAGTAAGACTGCCTTTACAGAATTCTGAGAACCTTAAGCGCAATTTACAAACCTCACTGTGAAAGAGTTTATCCCAGCTAATTAGCATGCTACACTTAGCAAAGTGTTTGTGTGTAGGCAAACGGCTAGGGCAAATATTTAACAAGCACCTGACCTAGGTTCATACTTGAAAACCCTCTCTGGGTTTAGTTTTTAAATATTGAGCCTACACAAAGGCACACTTAGGAGCCTTTTAATGCTAAAAAAAATAATGGTAATATATTCCCATTTGCTGGAGTTAAAAGCAGCCAGTGATCCATTTGTAGAGACCGAGTGTCCACCGTTGCATAATTTAAGGCTTTCGCACGATGATGCCAACAAGGGCCCACAGAGGTGAGAAAAATAGCGAGGCCTTTTCACGTCCAACACAGGCCAGCATCCTAGTGGTGCAGAGTCCTTAGCAAAAACAGCAGTTAAGAGTCAAGCTTAAGAATGAATCAGAATACACTGCCATTTGTTAAATTAAAATGCTTTCATGGCTCTCAGCGTATCAGAGGCTGCCCAGTTGCCTTCGAAAGGCGGCCAAATTCACCCAATTTGTGTTATAATAAGCAAGAAACAACAACTAGGGATTGAAGTTGTTTGAGAGTGTTACATTAAGGGGCTGTTTTTCATGAAGAGGTAGACCTTGGGTTGTCATTAATCCATTTTATCCAAGACTGATGGTCTAAGCATGAGAATGTAAGGTTCAGTTTTCTCTCATGGCTTTGACAATTCCCTGTGAGCTAGAGGGTGGTATTATGAGAAAGCTTTCTATACTGTAACAAAACCAAAGTTGGCCTCAAGTGTCTTGGCTAATATTTCTCTCCCAATCAATTAGTATTAAAAAAGTGTGTAAATGCATTTTTAATGTCACATGGAATTAAAACCTCCCCTACAGGATCCCTTCCACTTGCCTCACTTGTCTGTTTAATTTGAATGTTGAATGGTTTGAGATCACTGACTGCTGTCTATTGGGAAAAAGAAATAATAATAATGAAAAAACAAACTGAGTAGCACTTTTATTCACTTTTAACTGAATGGGGCATAAACAAATTAAACTCAAACGTACTTTCTGAGCTCCATTCAGTTAGTATAGTTACTTGGTTGATTGTTTGGTGTTGGGAATTCTCTTATTCTATTCCAACAGACAGCACTCGGTGACCTCCAACAACAGGGTTATGGATTAACACTGTATTCCTCCTTCAAAGTAACTGATCACTTTGAGGATCAGATCCCTTTGCATCTGATGCACGCATACAGCAAGCTACTTGCTGACCTTATTTAAGCAGTGACCTTACACAAGGCTGTTGTGTAAAATTACACTTGAAACACAAAAGCTGTTCAAGGCTTGGACCTCAGGTATGTGACCCACTGCAGTGGTTAAGGGGATACTGACTGTAAGGTGCATGACTAGGCCACCTGAGGCCTTTTACCTCAAGATGTACTTAATACTCACTTCTACCTCTAACACCTTATCTTGGACAAGAGGGTTCTCACATACAGATAAATAAATAAGGACAGAGGTGTGTTTTCTAAAAGAGAATAAATATGTTAGGGGTAACAGCCGCTGAGATATAGGGGAATAATGGATGAGGCAGGGGTATACACTTTTATTTATTTAGCCATTTCCTTTAGAAGTAGGAAGAAGAAGAAGTGATCTACAAAAATGGATGGATGGGAGCTTTGGTCTAGTGGGGAAAGTCGATCCACAAGGTTGCTTGCCATCATAGCTTGCCGTTATTTGTACAATTGTAAAGACCATTCTTTACCAGATCTATGTCATAAGTCTCCAGTCACTGGAGAATAATACTATTCCATTTCACCAGGTGATAATTATTAATAAATAAATGGAATTAATACAGTAGGCCTACTGTCTATCTTTTGCATTGAGCGCTAAAGGCATCCAACCACACAAGGCTAACATGCACTAAGGGGAGAGTAATGGCTTCCAACAAGGATACAGTAAGACATACAGTATAGACAAGATATTAAGTCAATCAGCTGGAAGAGGTCAACTGTCCTGGAAGAAGAGTAAAACTCTCACATGTGGTAAATACAAAGTAAAACACTCATTAGAAAATAGTTTACATTTGGGGTTAGCACCTAGCCAGCTACATTATCTCCAGATATTATAACCAGCTCGTGACAACTGCTTGCTCGTGCTTTGGTTTTGAATACCATATGCCCTTTAGAATGATGCAATGCACTGCCACCTGGATGAGGCCCTTATGCAAGAGACCACCTCTTGTGACTAATTGAGTCCTGCTATTGAGCCTTTTTTACTATTGAGCCCATCTTTACTGATAGTGATTGAATAGGGTACTCAGACATTTGAGTGCCAAAGATGTCATTGGTAATGGCAGTCAACACTGACAGGAAAGTCAAAACAAGATTTTAAATCTTTCACTTCCCATCTCACAGGTTTTATCCATCTGAGTCACACTCTGGAAAGGATTTGTTTTTGCAGTCCCCAACTACACTCAACACAAAATGATTCCCCTGTAAAATGCAGAAACGTTTAAAAATGGCTTTCAATCCTCACAGACACATTCAAGGCAAAAGGCACATAGGCAAAAGGCAGAAAATAAGACACACCCCCATGGATCCTTGTCAGCATCAATCAGTTGTGAGGAGAAAATGACGGGCTCTGTTGTCAAATGGCGGGGGCTGACCTAACCAGGTGCCACTCATACATGATTGATACTTAGGCCTTAGTTGAAGCGCCCGCCCACTGCTTGCCAGAACACGATAATCACACACAACATTCACCCACAGGATCATGACACATCCTGCTATCTGACATCAGTGCCATGTCTGATTCGACATGTGACTTTAGTGCAATTAACAAAAGTATTGAACTTCTGCCTTAATCACCATGGTCCTATTGGCCTCTCCCAAAACGTATTTTTTCTTCTTTATTCAATTTGTTGATTTTTAATTATCCTGCCCCAACCACATTTCTCCAGCTTATTTCTGCTGTGTGGCAAAAAGCCCATGCTAAATTGGATTTGTGAAACAACAAATGTTGGTGCTGTTGACAGAGAGGCGTGCTCAGTGGGTCAGTGAATGAAGAATCGGCTCAACTGATTCAATATTTCTGGTTCTCTCACTTAGGCTACATCTGTCTGTACAGTGTGTGTAGTGCTATTACAAAAAGGAAGTGGTGAATTGCACTGAAACAATTGCCTCCCATCAATCAAGTCTGTGACAGTCTGCAGTGCTCAATGCCAGCAGACATTTTCTTTTCTTTAGCTATGTATCCCAAGTGTATTAATTCTAAGACCTCATAACTTTCCTCACATAAAAAAAAGCTTTGTGAAGTCTGCGTATTCTCACAGAGAAATTGCGTACTGAGACACTAGCCTGTCAAAACCTGGTGTGGCATTCTGAAGAACACAAATGTCAATACAGCAAAGGTGGATCAATTAAGTGACCAAAGTTATCCAAGCTAGTAACTTCACTATTTTAATTTTCAAACCAATACTGGTAAAATGTACAGGATTAGGAAGTCTAAACTCCTCTTATCCCATCTCTGAAGGTGTGTTTCTACCATCGAAGAAAAAAAAATGTACATCTGGCACACACTCCTCTCCCAAGACAGACACAGAGGGGAAAGAGTTTCATCTCAACATATTTGGAAACGTCAGTCTGATCTCTGGAGGGCACAGACCAAGTGATGCTGAGAGCAAGCGTTCACTCCTGTTCTTTTTTTTTCCGCAGCCTTCACTTTCTCCCTCTCTCTCACATACTCTCTCATTTCCTTCACTTTGTGTCTGTCCATCTCTACTCCTCTGCATTTATTACTGCCCTAGCAAGTGGAAGTTTAGGTCTGAGAGCTGACTCAAGATATTTGGAGTGCTCCTGCAGGAGGAGGGAGAGAAAGAAAGAGAGACTGAGAGGGAAGAGAGAGATATTTGGAATTTACACTGACCGATGTCACAACCTGAGCTAAGCAGCTTTCACTGCCTTAATCCGGTATCAGTGTTTTTGCTGTCGTTTTGTATTGTTTTTATCATATCAGTGTCAAGACTTTGTCCGCTGTAAAGTAGACTGGATTGAAAGGCTGGGCGTCCTGTCCACTATGGCTGGCTCAACAGGGACTGTAGACTGCACTGGTCAGAGACCGTCTGGATCGTTTAAGTGAATTAAGCGGCGCCGTCTGTTTTACCAATCCAACTTTTGGAGGCTAAGGTCCAAGCCATTTGAAGTTTTCTCAAAACAAGACTTGTGTGGAGAGGTGGACGAGGGCCCAGGCAGAGGAGGGTATCGCTTCTCTCTCTCTGCCATTATGTTTCTCCATATTGGACTTTTATTTCTTTCCCCTCCATCTTTATATATCTATTTTTTTCTACTCAGTACGTTTTTTATGCCTAGTTGTTAAAGCTATACATCAGCATAGAGCAAAGTAGAAGAACTCCAAAGAAGAAAGACATTTAAAACTCTGCCAAAGGACTGGCTTCTGGGGATTAACACAGACAGAACACAATTTTTTACTCTCATACCTCTCGTTTACAACTTTCCTCCTCATGCTCCGTCTCTCTACCCCTCCTTATCTATTCTCATGTGATGGGGCTCACCTCATGCTCATTATCTTGCAGACTTTCATCTGAAGCAAGAACCAAACACTTATTTATCTTTCAGTCACTCTCATACTGGCTGTCTATCCCTCTCTCTCTCTCTCTCTCTCTCTCTGTCTATCTCTGCCTGCCCCCCCCCCCCCCCCACCCCCACACACCACCACCCCCACAAACTCTCAAGCTGATAGAAAACCGAAGCATACCATAAACTGTACCTACACACACAGACACATACATGTTCATAGAAACACACACACACACACACAGAGAGAGAGACAGAGACAGAGCATCAACACAGATACACTTCCTACTTTGCTGGCAAAAGATGACAGGAGCCTCTAGAACTTTCAGCAGCCTTTGATTCTTCTTTGGCGCTCCATAATCACGACAGTGTTTAAATAGGGGAAATCAGACACCGTCAAAAGATCCCATGCATTAAATATTACTGCTCATATTCTGTTTCCAACTGAACGCTTCTCATCTGAACACATTTAAAGTTCTCACGAAGTTCTGTAATCCTTTGCGTCACAATTTTTTCCCTTTCTGTTTCAATTTCCATAAAAAGACATATCAGCAACGCAGGTGTTTCACAGAGGAGGACCCTTGACAGGCTTTGCTTCTGTGCGCTCTCTCACCTGTAAGACTCCTTCCAGGAAGTATCTTTTATTAGTAGTATAAAAGGAAGTGCATCAGTTAGGCGATAAGTTTACAATTGTTTCATGCCTCGTGATGCATACGAGCTAATCTAGGCTAGGCCATATCAGATGAGCAAAGAATTACTTACAAATTTCAAGACAAGCACTTACATAGTGAAAAGTGCTCCACACAGACACACACACTCTCATAGAAAAACAAGAGTTATAAACCAATCACTGTAATCAGAGGTATCCCACCGACAAACAATGCACCCTAAATAATTCTGCTTCACCATCACCAAGGGCAAATTCTACCACACTTCTGTCTCCCTCTCAGAGGGCATGCAGACAAGCAAGATAAGGGTAGGCAGAAGATGAAGGAAGCTTCCAGCTTTCTCTTAAAGAGGGGGGAGGGGGGATGTGTAGCGCCCCCTAGCTGACCTGGCTATTTGTTTGAGCGCAAAACCGAATCCATGTGTGTTCATAAATCAACAATGTACTACTATTGGTTATCATTATTCACTGTAAATACAACTGTATTACCTAATAATTATACATTATTAATTATTATATAATTATATATTAATATTTTAATAAACTGTTAGTATGATTTTTCTAAATGTTTTTAATTATTTTTACCCTTTAGGCAATATCTAACTTTTACCCTTTAAACCATCTACCATGAATTAAGCGGAATGAAATGCACACATGCACCAAAGATGAACTTTAACTATTTACTTAAAATAAAATGTTTACATTAGAGAGATATTCTTGAAAACATAAAATACCGGTATGCTCTCTTTGTTTTGTTTCAGTTCTTCAGTTCTTACAGTTCAACACTTCAATGGCAAATGCAGAATAATCCCAAAGGCATAGTGGGGGGAAAAAGGGGAAGTGGGGGGAAGGATTTACCAGGGCCCTATAGGTTATTTTCCTTTAAATATGAATATAATTTATAGATTTAAAATGGCATGCGCACATCTATTGAATAGGGCCCAGAATTTGGTACTACGCCCTGCCTGTAGCTTGTGAGCGTAGACCTAAAACAATATGGCCGCTTCAGGCCATAGCACATGAAATAAAAACTCACTGCTGCTGCCGTTAGCCTCACGGTAGCCTCGCAGCACTGGCTGTGCTGAGGGGAACAAACGTCATCTTCACAGCCCAAAAGATACGTCTTTGAGGCACACAGAGTCGGTGGGTCTGAGCACTTAAGTTGAACCGGGCAGGCAACTCGTTAGCATCCACATACAGCACAACTTCAAGAAACAGTCGGGTAGACTAGCTTCCGCTATCCTCACAGAAACCTTTAGCCAAAGTATTCTTCACTAGCATGTACAAACATATGTTCTGGCAAACAGTCTAAATATGACTCACTGTCCGTCACAACTATTAACCACACATGCATAAATTAGAGTTCCGCAAACTCTACATATCTTCAACATCTCAATAGAGTTGGCCAGTGAACCCGGAACTTCCAACCAGGAAGTGGTTCCAAGGCTCCCGTTTTGCCATTGACTTTTCCATAAAATCGCGTTTAAAGTCCAGACTCATTCTATCCAGCTACGGGGTAGGTGATGACCGTGTAACCTTCCGTTCAGAGTGAAAAAACTAAAGAAAAGGCTAAAAAAAGGCAAAGGTACAAGACTGTGTACATATTTTTTACCCCCGAGTTCAGAAACTACATATCCCAGAAGCCAGTACTTATCCTGTCCAATCCTATCCCAAACACGATTGAGCCTAACGTCCTTTTGAATCTCCTCTAGTAGACGACAGCCACGCGATCTTGCCCTTGCAATCGGATAGCTACATTTCCTCAGTAGTTTGTGTAAATAGTGTTGTAATATTGTACGAATATTGTATATATCTTCAGATTTGCATAAATCAAGTTTTAGATCCGTTTTTTTTTAACCGAAAGCATGGTACAGTATTTTGTACCCGACTGCAACCACCGCTTTGGTGTCGACCATTGCAGTTTCCACCGGTTCCCTACAAATGCCTGTCAAGCTCCCCTGAATAAAGAATTGATAATGACGAGTACAATAAAGCATTTATCAAGATTTGTGGTAATTTCCATTTGTTATAGATTGCACCACAACAACTGAATTTACTGTTTTTAATTAGCCCAACTGCCAGTTACCATGTTACATACCCTTCATATCACCAGATACAGAGAAAAACTAATGTAATCCCGCAAGGTAAGAAAATGAGCATATTAAATTTAAAAATCTTAGGGAAATGGAAATGACATGGTAAGGATGTCTAGTTAAAATTAGGTTAGGCTTAAGCGTCGTGTCAAACAAGCAAAACCATAGTTGTGATGTGAGGTAGGCTACGGTGACATTTGTGAACTTGTTCGCTTTCCCGGGCTTCAACAAACACATCCATGGTAACGTACTTGTCCACGAATCAGATGCGTTGCTGGGATTGTGGGATTGCACAGGATTATGGGTACTGAAGTACTTCTAAGGGAAATCGCAGAAAAAAGAGGTTTTTACTGAAACAAAATGGAGATCACATTACATTTTGGCGTCTAGGTGAGCACAACCAATCGTTTTGTTATGCCGTAGCTAGTTAGACGTCTTCCTTCCGTAATTCGGATATCGTGGGTTGTAATCTAAATGTCAATGGGAAAAATTAATGGGAAAATCACTTCCGGAACCTCACCGGCAAACTCTATGTTCCTGCTAACTTGTCCCTGACCCTACCACTTCCTGTCTCCACTTGACCTTCAACCTCTACTCTGATTCGTTAACATAGGTAAGTAATCTTTTACTAACTTAATTCTTTTTACAAGTACACATTTTTCAGAATTGTAACATTAATATGCACATTTAAAATTGTAATTAAACAAAAATAAAAATAACACATAAATGTATTTAAACCCAAAATCCCGTAGGGTTACACATTGGCCAGATAACCCTTCAATCTGTGAGGGGCAGGACAGAGCAAAGGAGCACACTGCAGAAAATGACAACTTGACTGGCGCATTTTTTTTTTTTATTTAATCTTGTTATATAACTTTTTTTGTTGTGCTGTAAGACTGTCTTGTTTCAGTATTATTGTTACTATATTATTTCTCATGTGTTAAATTGTTTTGATAATGTAACTAGCCTACTTATAAATATATTTTATCTTAAAACAAGCTACATGCCAAAATATAAATGGATCTCTAACACAGTGATGTACACTCTAAAAACAGATTAGTTGAATTAACCATGAAATTGGTCGATTTTAACCAATGTTATCGTGTAATATGTGTCCGAATAACATTTTAGTTAAATTGACAAATTGGACCTTAGTTATATTTTTAACCAATTTTTATCGGTTATAAAATAAACCAATCTAAGTAGGTTGCTTTAACCAATAAGATTGTGTGATAAGTGCCTGACTAAAATATAAGTCACAATGACAAATCTGACTTAGTTAAATGACAATCAATTTCCATTAGTTGACAAATTAACCAATCTAACTAGGTTGTTATAACCATTA